>CM021100.1:340198431-340271075 GCA_007115665.2 Sequoiadendron giganteum | reverse complement strand
TTGAGGATTTTGACGCTTTTGGGATCACTCTGATTCTTAGGGAAAACAATCAGATTGTGGATACCCTTGCCATTACTGCTAGCACCCTGGAGCCTATGCAAGACTCTAAGATGAAAATATTTGCAGTTGAACTAGTCTCAATCCCAGCCATCCCGAATAATGTTCAAAACTTTCAGGTATTCAATGATGACCAACATATACTTTCCTTTTTAGCAAGTTTGGATGTCTTCAAGGGACAAATAATTGATGAATCTAAAAGAGATCGAGGAGATTGAGATCCTGAGAATTGTGACACAAAAGGAATACTAGATTTGAAAAGCAACAACATTCCAAAGGGGATGGTAGCTTTGGAAATAATATTTGACTCTGACCCACGGGCTCGTCAAAGGGTGCCAACAAAAAGTGATGGAGGGAAGTATGGATCTATTAATCCGGCTCATTCAGGTCTTGAAAGGAATGTACTTTTAGGGAAAACTTGCCCTGAGGAAATCAAATATAAAATAATTCAAGTTTTGAAAGAAGACATTACAGCCATTGGTTGGGGATATGAATATTTAAAGACTTTTGACACTTCGGTGATCATGCATACCATACCTCTCAAGCTAGAAGCCAAGCCCTTTCATCAAAAGCAGTGCTCAGTGAATGCTTTAATTGACCCTTTAATTCAAAAGGAGGTGCAAAAGTTGTTGTTTGTAAGAATAATCTTCCCAGTATGATATTCTACATGGCTTGCAAATCTAGTCCCTATGCATAAGAGAAGTGTTGAAATCAGGCTATGTGTTGATTTTAGGAACCTAAATAAGGCCTTCGAGAAGGATAGCTATCCACTTCCTTAGCTTGATGAGGTATTACAAATGGTCGATGGATCCTAGATGATGTCATTCTTGGATGGCTATTTTGGGTATAATCAAGTGCTTGTTAGTCATGAGGACAAAATGAAAACTGCCTTCAATACCAAGTGGGGCACGTTTGCCTATCGAAAGATTCCATTCAGCCTGATCAACGCTGGAGCTACCTTTCAACATGCAATGGATGTAGCATTCAAGGATTTAATAGGTAAGTGTATCATCATTTATGTATATTACTTAACTATATTCTCTAAAAATAGAAAGGACCATGCTGCAGATTTAGCAAAAGTCCTCAATAGGTGTATAAGATATTGTGTGTCCCTTAATCCAAAAAAATATGTGTTTGGAGTTTTTGAAGGGAAACTTTTAGGCCATATAATATCAGAAAAGGGGATATCTATAGACCCTGATAGAGTTGAATCCATCTTAAAGATGACAATTCCAAGAAGTAAAAAGGAGATGAGATCCTTCTTCAGAAGGATTAATTTTGTGAGAAAATTTATAATAAGGTTTGCAGAAATTGTCAAACCTCTTAATGAAATGATGCGAAAAGATGCAAAAATAGAATGGAGCAATGAGGTTAAATCTGCTTTCTCATAGATTAAACAATTAATATCTAAGGCACTTGTCTTGACCAACCAAGATTATCTAAAGCCCTTCTATATCTATTCTTTCTCATTTGACCATTCATGTACAAATTTTTTAATGCAATGAAGAGGTGAGGGAGAGGAAAGGCCTATTGCCTTCATGAGCTCCCCGTTTAAAAATGAAGAAGTCGAGTATCCGCCCCTTGAGATGCAGGCCTTCGCATTGGTCTGATCAGTAAAAAAATTTAGGCACTGCATTATTTGGAGTCAAGTTATCGCCATAGTTCCTGATCCAACTGTAAAGTCTCTCCTTATGTAGAGAAAATTAGGGGAGAGAAGAGGAAAATGGAGGGCTATTTTATAGGAGTTTTATTTAGAAATTCATCCAATGAAACTCATTTGAGGAAAAGGCTTATCAAAGGATATGGTAGATGTTGACAAGAGTATCACTTACTAGCAATACATAGTGTAGTAATTCACCAAGGATCCTTAGCACACAGATTTGATCTTCTTCCTCCTCAATAACAGATGCCCTAAGGGGATGAATGCTACTTAGAGGAGAGAATTAAGGATGAAGAGTTCTCATTATATTCTCAAAGGAGGATCCCTATACAAAAGAAATTTTCAAGGAGTTTACTTGCACTATTCGGATCAACAAGAGGCCAAACATGCTATTATTGAATTTCATGGTAAACATGGTATAGGGCATGGATATGCAGATTCCTTGGCCCATCAAATTCTTAGATCGGGTTATTATTGGCCCTACATGTTTTAAGATGCACACCAACATGTCAGGACATGTCACACATGTCAAACCTCTACATCCAGGGAATAAAATCCAATGATGCCTTTACAACCGGTGTACGAGCTAAGGCCATTCACCCAATGGGTGCTTGATTTTGTAGGTTTCATTAATTGAAACTATTATGTAGGTCATAAGTTTATCCTGACAACAATTGACTACTGCATGTGTTGGATTGAGGCTTAGTCCTGCAAAAATAGCACCACAAATGTGGTTATCAAAATTTTGACTAAAAACATCACAACCAGGTTTGGAGTACCATTCACCTTGGTATGTGATAATGGCCTCACTTTCTCTTTAGCTCAATTCGTTTAATGGGCATATGAACACAAAATTATTTTAAAGTATTCGCCTAATTACTACCGTCAGGGAAATGGAGTAGCTGAGTCTACCAACAAGAATCTATTGGAAGTGATTAGAAAATTGCTAGAAAACAATTCTAGGGATGGGAAAAACCAACTGAGATTTGCCTTATGGACAGATCGAACTCAAATAAAAGATGCCCTAGGAAACTCACCTTTTAAGTTAGTCTATGGCCAAGAGCCAGTCTTCCCAATCCATTTGTAAATACCTGTCCTCAAATTCATGCAAGAATTATATACCAAGGATGATCGGATCGAGGTTAGACTAACCAATTTTCTAAACATGGAATAATAGAGAGACGTTACTTTGCAACAATTCTCCAAAAACCAAGCTATCATCAAAAGTTGGTTTGAAAAGAGGGCTAAGGTAAAAGCCTTTAGGATATGAGATCTCATTTTACCATGGGATAAAGCTAAAGAGAAAAAGGGAGACCACTAGAAGTTTGATAGACTCTGGTTGGGTCCATATCAAGTAGCTGAGATACTAGGTGAGAATGCTTTGTGATTGAGTGCCTTGACAAGAGAACCTATTGCATTACCAATTGATGGTCAGTTTCTTAAGCATTACTTTGGCCCACGATGGTCTAATTTTATAAATGACTATACCATATGTACCATATGTAAATAGTTGTTATTTTATTTTGGATTTTTTGTCTGTTTCTTTGTTTCTTTCTGTTGTTTCTATTTTTGGTCTTGTTCATTGGGGACATTCATTTCTATCCATTCCGAGATAAGGGGTTATTATTTAAAGTATACTGCAAGCACTAGGAGAGAAATTGATTTAGGTATTTTCAAGGAACATCTGTTGAAATATTTTTTTCTAAGCTTGAGTCTTATGACCATTCTAACACTGGTTTGAAAAGTTATTAAGGATAAGGTACATTGTAAATATGTCATGGATTATGTTTGAAGTCTATCACAAAATAGATAGAACATCTGCCTAAGTAAAATGCTTATTATCTCAGGGTGGCTGTGTCTCTGATTCAAGTGAAAAATCCAACTCCCAAAACTATCATGAGGTTCATTATAGTTCTCAACCCACATTTTAGATCAATTACATCTGAGTATTGAGAAAATTCCATAAAGAATTTCCACAAGTAAAGTGTTTAAAAAAGAAAGAGAAGAAAATTGTTGAAAGAAAGGTAAACTCAATATTAAATGGGTGATTCAAGTATCTCTATCGGAGCTATGGATGCCTATCTAGAAGTAGAGCAATACTTTGATAGAACTAGAGGTATCTCCATCGAGGCTATTGATGCCTGACTGGCAGCGGAGAAATGCCCAATATTTCATTGCACGATAGTTGAAAGGACTCAACCTATGTAGCTTGGATCTTAGATGTACTTGTTCAGGGGTGGGGAAAGTTTTTATAAAGAAAAATGCACCATACATACGCACACCCAGATTCAAAGTAGTTCACACTGATGTACATCTAATATTTCAACTCAACCTTACTCTACATATCTGATCTTATTTTAAGTTAACATGATTCATAAACCGAAATTTCTAGGTCACTGAATTCTTCAGTATCCTGAAAATGGGTAAACCATTTTCCCATCCAAGTCACCATTTGTTATGCCTTGCATAACCACCCCATCTTTCTTCCTTGGCCAAAAATGGGTTCCCTTTTTTTTTGGTTTTTGTATGTGGTGTTAGGCTTTGGGTCTTAAGAGTTGTTTATTTTCTCCTAAGCCCTTTTTCCTTTTTGTCTGGAGGAAGTAGAGTCAGAATGGAAATGGGATTTAGAACTTTGTAAATTGTTCTAGATTTGGTTTCGATTTCGGTCCCAGTTCTGGCCCTGCTTTTTCTTTCTTTCTTGTCATCATCTTTTGTTTTACTTCACACTCTTGGGCCCATTTCTCCCTCGAGTTGTTCATTTTCCTTTTATTTTGATTTTCCTGAGTGGAATCAGAACCAGAATGGAAATTGAATTTGGGAACTTTTTATAAATTCTTGGTATCTATTTCTCTTCCAGTCCCACTCCCGCTCCCTTGCTTTGTCTGGTTGTTTGCATTTTTTTCTTGGCTGGTTTTGTTTTTGGTTCTAGTCCCGCTTCCCATTTCCATTTGTTTTCCTTGCTTGCCACAGGACCAGAACCGGGTTCAGAGTTGGATAAGTGACCTTGTAAAGGTTTTCTCATCCTATTTCGGATCCGGGTCCGCGTCTGTCATGCTTTTGATTTCCACTTGAGGTTAACTATTTGATTACATCATTTGCTCCACCCCCTATCTACCACATTTATGGCATTAATTACAGCCTCCTCCCATGTGCGAAGTGTTTTGAACATATTAATTATGGATAATTGGCTCAATTACCTTTATCATTTGAGTTGTTTTAACTAGCCAGAGCAAAGATAACTTTTAAATGAGTGTTGGTGAATGGATTTATCAAGTTTCAGTCTTTTCCTTATTGGCGTTTCAAGGTAGGGTGTCATCCTGTTCTTTTCCCATTTTGCTTTGTTGTTGTTTTTCTTTGTTGTTGCATTTTCACGGATCTTGTTCTTGTGAATATTTTCTCGTTTCTCGGTCTCTTTGTTTTCTTGTCCTTTTCTATTTTTTCTGTTTGGTTTTTCTTGTCTTGCCATTTGTTTATTTTCCTTTCTGTTGTCGCTTTCATGGCAGGTTCATTTTTGTCATGCCCTAGTTTTTATTTAGAGTTTCACTTAGTGGGGTCCTTTGTGCTTTGAATGTTTTTAAAACCTATTTAAGGACCCCTCTAACCTTACTTCCATGTTGATTCTATGTTTTTTGTGTTGAGTTGTTGATGCCCTAATTTTCTGAGTCGACGCGTTGTACAAAATAGGGTTTTCTCGATGACCTTTACAATGTATTTGGCCCTAGATTAGTTTTCTCTTTACTTTGGTTAAAGGATGAGTTTAGGCTCCTCTTTTTATTCCCATATTTTCTCATGTGACCTAGGTCCTCATGATCATGTGACCATACCTCCAAATTATTGTATTGTGTTAAATGATAAATTAGCAGAAGTGGATCTGGGAATGGACTAGTTCCCCTAGGTATTTTTCTTTTGGGCTTATTCTCAAAATGATCCCGCTTATGATCTTTGGTAATTTTGGTCTTCACTTTTTGGCTCTTTGGCGAAAGCAGAACTGGGTCGGGTGTTAAACTTTGAAGTATCATGTTTGTTTCAAGTTTGATTTTCATTATGATTATGGTTCTGATCTCATTCTGGTCTCGATCCCATCTAGGTTTAGTTTGCTTCCCATTCTTGTTTCTTCCTTAACTCTGCTTCCCATGAATGTAAAATTTAATTAAGTATGAAAGGAAGTGAGTAAGGGTATTGGATGATTTATTGATTGTTATACTCTTTATTCATCTAATACTAGGCTTTTTTGCATAATTAAGAGATGTTAGGAGTATCGGATGAGGCTTCTCAAAGGAGCCAAACTGTGGAGAGCTCAAAGTAAGGAGCTAAGCCTAAAAAGATCAAGGCATAATAACTCCCTTATACCTTAAGGTATAAGAATCAAGGTCCTACCATCACTGCTGGTAAGGTGGACTCTGATTGGGTGGACATCACTAATACCAACTTGGGCCCATTCCATTATGAGGAGTTGTTATTGGAAATATTTGGTGAGGAGGTAACAGGGAGGACTCAGAGAATTGTTGAATCTAGATTGGCACATGTTGCCCTATTTCCTCTATCAGTCCAGTGTTCTAAATTAATAATGACAGTAGCCAAAGTCTATAGTCTATCTACCAAGCAATGTGTGGACTCATTGGGGAATGTTATTATTGATCTAACTTCACAAATGATCCACTTCATGTTCAATGCATCCACTCCATGAAACCTTAAGAAAATTAATGACGTAGAGGCCCTAAAAAATATATAGTGACAAGAAGGAGATTAGCAGAGCTCATATAAATAAAAGTAGGATAAGAACTGAGAAAAAGTCTCTAGCTAAGCTTCTAGATCAGCCTAAAAGGGTAGACTTCTAGAAGGAGATTGGGGACATAATAATGATGATGTCTAGAGTATTGGGAAAAGAGATGCCTTCTAATTCAAGGAATGGATGTTTCCATTCATTCAGGCTATCTTAGATGGTAGGAAACAATTTTATTGGCCTATGATTATGTCTGAGTGCATACAAAACCAAATGCTTAGGGTGAGAGAAACCAAAAGTTTCTTCATGACCTCTTATGTGATTTATGCAGCAACCAGAAGAGGAATCATTCTTGGGTTGAATGCAATAAGGATATTGGGGGTTAATTCCAAATTTGGTATGAAACATAAGACCAGTTGCCACAAATTCCCCATGAAGTTGGGCAAATATAACTGTCCACAACTTGTAGTAGCCAGGGAGATTTTCAATGAGTTGGTGCAATTGAAGTTAGGCTTATACACCGCTAGGAAGCATTATGATCATAAACTTAAGATGCATGCTTTGCTTCCTTCTATTTTTGATAAACACTTCAATCTGTTAGAGGACTTTTGGAGGGATCTCCAAGATGACTATGATCTAAGGAAAAGGAACTATGAAAGATTTCCTATCTCACTCATGGTGGATTATGGGGTGAAGGAGGACATTCCCAAGACATTATCAGATGATGGGGTGACTTTGGATCCCCAATATGATGCACAAAGTATAGGCACCAATGACTTGGATCTTGTGGATTGGAATGAAGAAGAGTCCATAGACATCAAACAAATAGCAAGGCTGGTATTGAATAGAAGTATCCAATAGTTTGTGATGAGAATCAAGGAAGCTGGGGCTCAGACCTCCAAGAAGAGAAAAGGTGCATCTACCACTCAAGGGTACAAGAGGACAAAAAGAAGAATTCCTCCTAAGGAGCCTTTGGAGTTCTTCCCTCCCAATTCTAGGGAAGAAATTTAACTTGAAATTCCTACTTAGGACCTTCTTGAAGCACATGGAGATGAAATCACAACAGGACCCATGGCCTCAACATCTATTACAAGTGAAGCATCTACTCAACCCCCTCTTGCAGAGCAACCAAGTGAAGAGATGTCTATGGGAATCCTCCACAAGGAAGTTTAATCCTTGAAAGGAAAGGATCCCAAAGTTGAAATTCATGATATAGAGACAAATTCTAAGGACACCCCTTCTGATAAAGAAACACGTGTGGGGGAATCTCTTGATGAAACTGAGGATGTAGGGACTGAACATGTTCTGATAGAGGATGAGCAATGGAAATTGTTTGAAGATGCTAAAAGAGAATCAGATGTGAAGGCACAAGATGAGGCACTAGATAAATAGAAGGAGATGGATGCAAAGGCTCAAGCTGATGCACTGCTGAAGCAGCAAAAAAGAGAGCAAGAATTCAAAACAAAGGAAGAGAATGATAAATTGGCAATGCTGCAGAAAATCCATGATCTTGACGAAGAAAAGGCCAGACAAAGAAGAGAAAGAGAAGCACTTGAGGCTAAATTCAAGGTTATTGAAGAAGCCTATAAGAGAAAGGAAGAAGAAGAATTCCTATTGAGAGAAAAGGAGGCTAAAGAGCTTGCTAAGCATGAACAAAGGGAGAAAGAGGTATGGGAAAAATTCAAAGAGCTAGAAAAGAAAAAGGGATGAAATGTTTGAGGAAAGGAGTTGGAAGATAAAAAGTTGGAGGAACAGAAGGATAAAGAAGAATCTGAGAGAGTTTCACAAGAGGAGGCACAAGGGGAACAACAAAATGTGCAATAGGTTAATTTTTAGCTGAAAGTTACCATATTGCAACCATTATCTTGTGCCATTGTTGCCTCTTCCTCAACACAAGTGGTCACTACTCCTAATGCTCCTACATGGCTGAAACTTGATTTAGAAAAGAAGCAGATAGCTCCACCTCAACCTCTCAATTGGGAGGAAATGATGAAAGAAATAGAGAAGGAATGACCCAAAAAGAAGCCTAGGATTCTTCATTCAACCAAACTCATAGATATAGGAGGAATTATTGCTGAATGTGCAATTCTAGTGGTGGATAAGAACATAGAAGACATGCAATGAGCTGATTACCAATTGGGCACGGTCAATTTGGGGAAACCTCCAAGGAACCAACAAATGAACCTTATTGATATTGTAGCTTCCTGCACCAAGTCTAGAATGACCAAAGACAAACAAAAGAAAGATGAACTAAAAGCCCAATTGGATCAGCTACATAAATTCTTGAAGGATGTCTCCACTCCAATGTCTCAACAAGCTACTGCTCCAAAAACCCCAGTCTTACTTAGTAAAAGTGAAGTTGATGACTTAGTATAGATGTGAAGTAAGTTGGGGATTCTCGATAGATGGATTGATAGGCTCAATCAAGAGGTTGGTGAAGTGCTGGTAGATAGTTTTGAAATTCATAAAAAGAATGATAGAAGAGATGAATCATCATGCTGAAGCCCTAGAGAAACAAGAAGAAGAATACAAAGAATATGCAAAGAATTTGAATGACATCAACAAAGTGCCAAATTCAACTCTCCTGGAGCAGTCAATTCTTGAAGAGGATAATGAAGATTTCCTTGAAAAGACTTTAAATATAATCTGGTTTAGATCTAGCTTCATCTACAAGCATAAGGATGAAGTTCAAGATGCTTCTAAGGACTTAAATGAACAAGTTGATGAACTAGAAGCAGTAGTGGCTATTATAGTCAATGTGGATATTTCGGTCAAAGAAGGTATGCCTCTGGATAAATTGAAGGAGAAGTGGAGCAGTAGATTTAAGGAAGTAATGTAAAAAGAATATGATGGAGAATACTTGTTGTTGGATAGGCTCATGGATATCAAAGAGGAGGTAAAAGCTGTCAGGAGGGAGTTAATCTTGAAAGATATGTAATAATTTTCCTTAGTAGAATTAAAGAGAATCAATTTTGAGGATATTGTGTAGATGGACCTGATGTGGATGTCCTTCAACAAGTATTCTCTAGTTATGATGTGTATCTCCTTGAGAATGCAATGCAGGGTTGAGATGGTAGTATAAGATTCTCTCTTTGGCATACAACTTCCTCTTCTCTCCTACTTTGCAAGGTTTTGACATAGGTTGAACTAAAGGTTCCCATCTTCCAGTTCTATCTTCTTCCTTGGGCATCAGATTTTGGACAATAGGGCAATTGATTTTTGAACTAAAACTAGTCCAGTTCCTTCATATAGTTTTGGTTCCTTTATTTTTGGATTTGAGTTTGTAATTGAGAGAAACTTATGCATGGAAGGCCTATATGTAATTTTGGGCTCTTCTTTGTAAAGGTCAGCTGATTGAGGAAGGATTAGCCACCTGATATGATAGCAGATAGGAATCATAGTCTTAGGATTTCATAGTTTTAGCAAGATACTTTTAAGCTCATTGTTGAATTTGGATGCATTTGTATATAGTCTTTATGTTATTGTTCAAGTTGAACTTCCTTGATAAGGTTAATGAATCATAATCAATCTACATGTCAGTGAGTTGCTATGTCTAAATGTTTTCTATTTGATGCAAATAAATAGGGGAAACTAGATTTTAAGATTATTTCATTGAATTATCTTTGAATGGAATTACTATTATGTCTATTTGATCTATGTTTAAGCAATGAGTGAGAGATCTATTTCAAATCTTGAAGTATTTTAGTGAATGGTTATGGTAATTGAATTAAGCACTATGAATGTATGCAATGGTGTAGATTTATCTATGGGTTGCATCATGTTGTGGTTTTGATCTATTCAAGAAACACTCGTTGTTGAAAATGTATTTTTGGATGTTAAGAAGTTTTATTCATACCTATTGTACTACACCTTGATCTATCCCTTTTTCATTTATTTTACACCCCCCAAATGTTAGAGTAGTTTGCATCATGTAGTTTGTATCCTTAACCAACAAAGGCACCTTGAATATTATAGTTACATTGGCCATTGAGTAACACTAGCATAGTTGAGAACCAACTACTAGGACCTTGGGAGTTAGATTACTATATGTTATATTTCTTTTTTAGAAGAAATAGGATAGAGATATTCCATTTTACGTTATTGTGCACTTTTGACCATCAATAGACACATTATTCAATAAAAAACTTAGGATGAAAAAAAGTGTGACAACCCTTATGGGAATAGATCAAAATGATCTTGAGAGCCTCAAGGAGAGTGTTGAAAAGGTAGCTAAGCTAGTAGAAGAGTTGGGGATGACTCCCAAGAATAATAAATATATTCCTATAGAAGAAAATACTAAAGATATACAGATGGATGATGCTCAATATGAGCATGAGGATAATGAAGAAGATGCACAAGATAATGTTCCTCTAGAAGTAGAAGGCAACATAGAAGATAATGTGGAGACTGAGAAGAATGCTAAGATGAATGCAAATACTAGAGAAGATGTTGCTAAAGAGGATACTATAACTCCTCCTCTAGTAATTGTAACATAGATTTTGGCACCACGGGGACTCTCTAACATTTCTAGTGTTTTTCACCTAAAAGGAGAGAGGCAGGCCAAAATGCTAATGTTAACATTCAAAGATTAGGGGTTTGATAAAGTGTGTCTAACTATGATGTCTAAGTGTAATAAAATCAAAGAAAGATGATTTATTAATGCTAAACCATTGAAATGTAAAGTGTTGGAGAAAACACATTGAGATATACAAACATTAAACTAGACGACCTAATAAATCTTATGAAACA
The DNA here is from genome assembly GCA_007115665.2 of Sequoiadendron giganteum. NCBI lineage: Eukaryota > Viridiplantae > Streptophyta > Pinopsida > Cupressales > Cupressaceae > Sequoiadendron > Sequoiadendron giganteum. The sequence goes on along the minus strand of CM021100.1, from coordinate 340,259,886 downwards.
AGATAGAAAGCTAGAAATGAATGGGTGTGCACATAGAAACTTGCAGAGGTTGAAATGAGGACAATAAATTTTACTGAATTTGGAATTTAGGCTTACTATAGGACATTTACACCATTTTGAGCGACTTATTCCCGATCTAGAAAACTACACCGAAGCCTGTTTCAGCCAAAAGGGTATCCAAATCTACATAAAACCTCTTTTAGGCCTGGAAGTGGGACTAAGTCATCACTAATGGTGACCTATTTCACTTCCAGGTTTTTGGAAATCTGAAGGTGCACTCGGTAGTCCTTGATCTGCTCTTCTGCTCCTGGTAAGTTTTTAGATCTGAAAATTTGATTCTCAGTCCATAAGAGACTTTTAATGGATGGTTTTCCCTAGCCAACAAGGAGGTGTCTTCAACAAGTGTTCACTCAATTCTACAATGATTTTACAACTTGCAAAATACCTAAATTTGCAAACAAACAAGGATAGGAGGAGAAAATGTTGATTGTTAGGGATTGGGGGTTTGCCTTGGTCAAACCTCTTTTGAGTAATCAAACCAAAATGATGAAATAACATAATGAAGTATGAACAATGGAGTTTACCTTGCCATGGTGATTGATCTTGAGTTGCATCAATGGAGGATTCAACCCTTGGGTGCTTTGGATAGATGCCTTGTTGACCTAGGATGCTCAAACCCTAGCTTGCTTGAGAAGAATGAGGTGTGAGTTAGCCAACTATTTAGGGTGAAAATGAGGGAAAAAACCCTTATTTATACATGCTATTCCCTAATTTCCTGAAAATACAACCTCACAGGCTGACCTTAAGGTTTTAGGAGGCAAAATCCTACAAGAATTTTAAGTTAAATTTGAATTTTATGCCAAAAGGGACTAGGTCACCCAAGGTGGCAACCTAGTCCACTTGGAAAAATTCAAATGGTGGTCAGGAATTAAAATATGATTAATGATGTTTATCGAGATTGTCTCATAAAACACATTAAAGTAGGACGTATAAGAGCATTAAGGGGTCATTATGTCACAAGAAAGGGTTGATTTAGTGATGAAAAGCCTACTAAAACGTGAAAATGTTTTACAACACTTTGCAACACTTTGAAACAAGGCTTGGAAAGGGGAAAAAGAGGTCTAAAATCCATAGGCAAGGGACCAAATGAGTGAAAAGTGTCAAGGCTACACTTTTTGGTGACACAGTAACTAATACATAGGTTGAGGGAACACAAGACCAACTAGAGACATTTATCCCTTCAGATAATATTGAATAAATTAATGGTGATGAAGAAATAAGAAAATAAGAGTAGAAGAAGGAAGATTCCTTCAGAGATGAGGGAAGGAAAGAAGTGGAGACCCAATTAATACTAGTAATACTGAGAAGGAAAAGGAGAAGAAAGGGAATAGTGCAAAGTAAGATGTAAAGGCAACATCTAAATCTTGTGGAACCTCTAGTGATTTTCTATAGAATCTATTGAACATGCAATTGAATTTCCAACTAGTTGTGTCTGCTCAATTATTATAGTTTCCCATGCAAGAAGGAAAGTTTGACCTCGCTAAGATTTCATCACTCCACAAACTAAAACTAGGATATGTCTTCCATATATTAGCACAAAAGGAAATAATATAAACTCATCAAAAGAGTGGAGATATGATTGAAGAAGCTATGAAGACACTGTAGGAGGCCATACCCAATGCAACAATTGATTGTTCACTCACTGATATAGAAAATATGAAGTTTTTAATTGATTATTTCAAATAGTATGCCTCTAATTTGAAAGAAAAACCTGAGAAATAAATGGACAAGAAAGTGGAAGAGAAGAGACTATTGGAGATTATAGAGAAGTGTCCACAAGAACACAATAAATTTCAAGAGAGTGTCAAGGATGCTTAGGATTGTATGGTTGAGACTAAAGCATTGTTCCAATTTTATATGGAATGGCCTAGAGCCACATAGAATATAAAAGTTCAAATGGACTCAATTGAGTCCCAGATAGATAGATCTTCTAGTGCATATGATCCTACACAAGACCTAGATGAAGAATAAGATAAAAAATAGAAGATTTGCATGAGAAACACTTCCAACTACAAGGAAAAAGGAGAAAATCATCATGTAGCTGAAAAACATAAGGGATATGGTGAACTCAAAGTTCACATCTATTTCTAGTGCCCTTGTAAGTGCTCATAAACCTACCAGGGTTAATCTAGTACCCAACACACTGGAAGAAGGTGAAAAATGGCTTATGTTGCTTGAGACCCAATGTAGGATTCTTGGCATACCCAATAAGATCTGGGAGGAAGGAAAACAAGAATTTCAAGTACATGTTGTAAAGCTTCAAGAGTCAACCTCCTCTGGTTGACAATATTTCTATTTCTTTATGCATTTTTAGTTTATTGTTTTTAAACTTCAATGTATATATGTAGATGGTGTACAATGAATTCTGGTAATTTTTTTTGGTTTGGTTATGATGCATAAAATTCTTAGGGGGAGTCAATTTAGTTTTGCAACTTGTATATATGAACACTTTTTTCAAGGCTAGATATGGTATGTCAAGAAAATTACCTTTTCCCTTGATATCAAATAGGGAGAGTGATTCTGGAGAATATTTTGGCATGTTGCCATCAATAAAAAAGAGGGAGATTGTTGGAATAATGAAATGTCATCGATGCATTTGTTGGCAACACAAGCATGTGGGATGAGTACAAGGTATATTGTAGCTATCCATTGTAGTGGTTTCATTGATGGAAACATTGTATCCTAGTACAAAGACTAAGGTGCAAATTAATTTGGGTCTCTTGAATATGTCTAAGGTGTTGAAATGCACAAGACAACTGAGAGGGGGGCAAATCAATTGTATCAAAAAATTTACATCCAAACTTAAAATTTTCACTTTATCATCAATATGTTATTAAGTGTGAACATGAAATGCAAATAACAAAAACACAACACTAGATTTAAGTGGAAAACCCAATGAGGGAAAAACCATGGTTAGGGTTAAATCATAATATATATGTAATGCAATACCAGATACAAAGGGTCACTGCCAGAGGGCTCATTGCCCAGATACAAAGGCTCACTACCTTAGGACTAACTATGCAGAAAGGGAGGCTAACTACCTACAAAAAATAAAAAGAGATAGATAAAAGATCCACCACTAGGAGTTACACACACTTCACAACTTGATTAGATAATTGATACAATAAAGCACTATCACCTTGATTCACTCTTCCATAATCTACTTTCCACACTTGTTTGCACACTCTACACTTGCTCGAATTGAATGATGGATGGATATTAGATTCACTACAACTTGTCTTGCTTTTATACCATCGTCATCCTTTAGAAGCATTCACCAAGGTCGGCTATATCATTTCATATTTTGAATACAAACTAGGTCAGCTACTCAACATTCCCATGGTGGATAAGAATGTGAGAGGACCAATTACATATTTAATTTGGGACCCAAACAAAATCTTGGATCATGCAGATGCTTTCTCAAATCGATGCAAAAGCTTAATGTAACGTGTAAACACCAGGTCGACCAAACCTAATGAAAACACCAACAATATTTGAAGTATAGGAATCGCCAGCAAGATAATCTCTCATGAACAACCAAAACACTTCACCAGTCATTTCACCATCTATTAGAGCAACTCAGATACATCTGCAACTTCAATAAACTTTATTCTTAGGGAACACTTCACCAGTGCAACTAGACCAACCAGTAAAGATACCAAAGCTCTGGAGCAGCTCTTCCAGAGTGCCAAACCACAAGAAAATTCTTCATAACCCATAAACCACCAGAAATAGTCTTTTCCTAGATCCACAAGATTTGAAGCCTCATATCATAAGACTACAGAGCCAAAACATTTCTCCCAATCCATAAGAAAATAATTCTGACAACCCAATTCACACACTGATGAACATAACTTTAACTATCCATCAAACCAGAAGCTGAAACTCAGGATATACAATCTATTGATGATCAAAATAACACAACAACATAAAATAGAATATCTCTACCCTATTTCACGTGAAAAAGAAAGACAACATGTAGTAATCTAACTTCCAAGGTCTTGGTAGTTGGTTCTCAATTATTTTGATGTCACTCAATGTCCAATGTAACTGTAATATTCAAGGGTCCTTTGATGATAATAAAGGACACAAAATGAATTAGATCAATTAACCTACATTGGAGGGGTTTAAATAAATAGAAAAAGATAGATCAAGGCACAAATCGGTAAAACATGAACAAAATTCCTTAGCATCCAGACATATATTCTCAACAACGAGTGTTTCCTTTAATAGACCAACAACCAAAACATGATGTAATCCATAGAATAACCTACACCATTACATTCATTCATAATGCACAATTCAATTACCATAACCATTCACTAATTTTTTAAAAACACAGATCACCAGACATGTAATAATTCCATCCGTAGATAATTTAATGAAGTAATATTAAGACCTAGTTTCCCCAATTGACTTGCATCAAATAGAAAAAAATTACACACAACAAACTCACTGGAATATAGATGGATTATGATTCATTAACATTATCAAAGAGATCCACTTTCCACAAATAACATGAAAAACAACATAAGATTGTAAATAGGTATCTGATTTTAATTTCTAACTCTTAAAGTATCTTGCATAAAACTATGAAAAGATCTAAGACTATATTTCCTATTTTCTATCATATCAGGTGGCTAAACCTTCTTCAATCAACTGACCTTTACAACATGGAGCTCAAAAGTACATATAGAAATACAATGCATAAGTTTCTCTCAATTACAAACTCAGATCCACAAATCAAGGAATCAAAACAAAAGAAGAGACTAGACTAGTTTTAGTTCTAAAAAGTGATCTACTATCAAAAATATGATGCCCAAGGAAGATCATAGCACTGATACATGAGAACCTTCAGCTCAGCATATGTCAAAATCTTGCAAAGTAGGAGGGAAAAAGGGGAATCCATGTGCCAAAAATAGAACATTTTGCTGCCAACTCACTCTTGTGTTGTTTGCTCAAGAAGATACTCATCATAACTGGAGAATACTTGTTGAACAATATCCACATTGGGTCCATCTACCCAATCATCTTTAAACTTAATTCTCTTTAATTCTGTTGAGGAAAATTCTTGCATATCTTTTAACATGATCAATTCCCCCCTACCAGGTTTTACTTCGTCTTTGATATCCACGAGCTTATCTAGCAGAAAATCTTCTCCATTATCTTCCATTTGCATCACTTCCTAAAATATGATGTCCCACTTCTCCTTTAAATTTTCGAAAGGCACGCCCTCCTTGACTGGAGTATCCACATTAACAATAATAACCACCACTACCTCCAACTCATCAATCTATTCATTTAAATCCTTACAAGCCTCTTGGACCTCATCCTTATGCTTATAGATAAAGGTAGATATGAACCAGATTATATTAGTAGTCTTTTCAAGGAAATTTGCATTATCCTCTTCAAGAATTGACTACTCTAGAAGGGTTGGCAATGGGATTATTCTTATGTCCTTCAACTTCTTGACATATTCCTTGTACTCTTCCTCCTTCTTTCCTAAGGCTTCAGCATGATGACTTGTTTCTTCTACCAATTCAAGTGCCACTTTATGAACTTCAAAAATATCCATTAGCACTTCACCAATTTCCTGATTAAGCTTGTCAATCCATCTATTGAGCATCCCAGACTTACTCCTCATTTGTACTAAATCATCAACCTCTCTTTTGCTTAGTAAGTCTAGGGTTTCCAAAGCAGCATCTTGTTGGGACATGGGAGTGGAGACATCTTTTAAGAATCTATGCAACTGATCCAATTGAGTGTTAAGATCATCCTTCCTTTGTTTATCCTTGATCATCCTGGACTTTGTGGAGGAAGCTACAATATCAATGAGATTCATTTGTTGATTCCTTGTAGGCCTCCCCAAGTTGACTGTGCCCAATTGGTAATCAATCACTTGCATGTCTTCCTTGTCCTAATATACCACTAGAATTGGACATTCTGCAATGATTTCTCCTGTATTTGTAATTTTGGTAAAATGTAGGACCCTGGCCCTTTTCTTAGGTCTCTCCTTTTCTATTTCCTTCATCATTTCATCCCAATTTAATGGTTGAGGCTGAGATATTTGTTTCTTCTCTAGATCCAACTTCAACCATGTAGGAGCATTTGGGGTAGTAACCACTTGTGCTAAGGAAGAGGTAGTCATGGAAGAAGATAATGGTTGTAACATAGTAACCTTGGGATGAGAATTAACTTCTTGTAGATTTTGTTGTTCCCTATGTTCTTCCTCTTGTGCAACCCTCTCAACCTCTTCCTTATCCTTCTTCTCTTGCAACCTTTTATATTTGTATTCCTTCTTCAAACATTCTTTCTCTAACCTCTTTTCTTCAATAAATTGGTCTCTCTACCTTTCCAAGTCTTTGAGCTTATCCCATACCTCATTTTCCTTTTGTTCATGCTTGGCAAGCACTTCAGCCTCTTTTTCCTTTAATAAGCATTCTTCTTCTTCCTTTTTCCTATAGGATTCTTCAATGATCTTAAATTTAGCCTCAAGGGCTTCCTTTCTCTTCTTTGTCTAGCCTTTTCTTCTTCAAGATCATGGATCTTTTGCAGCATTGTCAACTTTTCATTCTTTCCCTTCATTTTGAGTTCCTTCTCCACTTGTTTTTTCTACTTAGCCAACTCATCAACTTTGGATTTGGCTTCCAATTGATGTTGTTTAAGAAGTGCATTAGTTTGTAACTTTGCCTCCATCTCCTTCTGTTCGGCTAATGCTTCAGCTTGTGATTTTTTGTCTGATTCTCTCTTAGCCTCCTCGAACAATTTACATTGGTCTTCTTTTATTAAGACATGTTTAGTCCATGCATCCTCAATCTCATCAAGAGGTGTCTCCACATGTGTTTCTTTATCCGATAGAGTATCCTCAGAATCTATTTCTATATCATGAATTTCAACTTCAGGCTCCTTTCCTTTCAAGAATTTAGCTTCCTTGTGAAGAATTCCTCTAGGCATTTCCTCAGTTGGCTGCTCTGTAAGAGAGGTTTGAGTAGATGGGTCACATGCAACTGATGTTGAGGCCCCAGGTCCTATTGGGATTTCCTCCTCATGTGCTTTAGGTAGATCTTGAGTAGGAACTTCAAGTTCAAATTCTTCTATATCAGGAGGGAAAAACTCCAAGGGCGCCTTAGGAGGCATTCTTCTTTTTGTCCTCTTGAACCCTTGAGTGGTACCTGCACCTTTCTTCTTCTTAGAAGTCTGAGTCTTAGGTTTCTTGGTTCTCAGCACAACCCATTGGATGCTTCTATCCAATATAAGCATTGCTATCTATTTGATATCCATGGACTCTTCTACACTCCAATCCATAGGATCCAAGTCTTTGGTGCCTATATTCTATACATCATATTGGGGATCCAAAGTCACCCCATCATATGACAATGTTCCAGGAATGTGTACCTTGACCCCATACTCCACCATGTGTGGGATAGGGAATCTTTTATAGTTTCTTTTCCTTAGGTCATAATTATCTTGAAGTTCACTCCAAAAGTCCTCCAACAGATTGAAATATTTATCAAAAATAGAAGCAAGAAAATCATTAATTTTCTTCTTAGGATCAAAATGCTTCTTGGCAGTGTATAAGACCAATTTCAAGTGTATCAACTCATTGCAAACTACCTTGGCTCCTACCAGGTGTGGACAACTCTATTCACCCAACTTCATGGGGAATTTGTGACAATTGGTCTTATGCTTTATACCAAATTTGGAGTTAACCCCCAAGGCTTGATAAATGAACTCCATCAAAACAATTTTATTGTTGCAACACCTAGGGAGTAGGTGAGGGTGACCATCAAATCTAGCTAGTCTGAAATAAGTAAACTTGGGGTATTGGATGAACCAATGTCCCCACTCTGCAATGAACACTATGGATTCTTGGCTCAATCTGTATCCCGCATCTCCCATGAGCTGGTTAATAATGACATATAAAAATGCATCATTAACCCTTCTATACTATAGCTCAAAAGTCTATAAGGTGTGTTGATCATAATGATTCCACACCTTATTCTATCCTTGAGCTTCCCCCATTAGCCGTACTACATTTAACCTAGGAAAGATGCCTCTTCTTGCTGCTGTATAAATCACATAAGAGGTATTGAAGAAAATTTTGGTTTCTCTCACTCTAATCATTTGGTTGTGTATGCATTCAGACACAATCATAGGCCAATCAAATTATTGCCTACCATCTAGGATAGTCTAAATGAATGGAAACATCCATTCCTTGAATTGTAAGGCATCTCTTTTCCCAAATACTCTGGATAGCATCATTATGGTGTTCCCAATATCCTTGTAAAAGTCTACCCTTTTAGGTTGATCTAGAATCTTAACTAGAGACTTCATCTCAGCTCTCATCCATTTCTTGTTCAAATGAGTTTTGTTAGCGTCCTTATTGTTACAATATATTTTCAAAGCCTGTGCCTCATTGAGTTGCCTAGGATTCTATGGAGTGGGTACATTGAACATGAACTGAAACATTTGTGGAGTTAGATCTTTAGACACCTAAATTTGACCCTTTCCACAAGGTCAAATTTATCCCTTTCATTAATCCACTTTATCCCCTTCATCAAACATTAATTAAATTATTTAAACAATTAATGTCCCCCTTTTCCTAATTTCCCTAAGGTATTTAATTCAAATAATTAAATACTTTATACATAAGCCCACTTCATCTCTAAATTAAATAAATACAATCAATTTATTTAATTTAGTCAATTATTTTTTTCAATTTTAAATTCATTCTTTCTCTCTCCTTGTCACATCCTCCATAACCCTTTCAGTAAATTAGATTGATTTAATTAATCCTACATTAAGGTGTGCATATCCTTAATTTGGATTAATGTCACATCCTATATAAATTTTCACTTGTTTGCACAATCCTAATCCTAATCACTTACCCATTTTGGCATGTCCTTAAGTCAACCTTCTTGGTACTTAACTTTTTTAGGTTGACCTCTTCCCCATGTAAATTAAAAATTCACACTTATTCCCACCATGCATTTGTCTTCCCCATGACATCTCATATGTCACATCATACCCAAAGGAAAAGGACCCCTTTTAAGGGAATCTTGTCTTACCCTTTAGTCTCTCCAAAAAAGGGAATTAAAAATTCACTTTTATTTTTTCAAGGCCTTCCCCATTCCCCATGTTCACAAGGGATGACTTTCTAAAAAGTCATCACTTGTCACTTTCAACCCCACTTAGAGACAAGGGATAAATTTTTGGGGAAATCCTCTCCCATCCCAAGGTACTTGCAAGTACCTTGGGACCACTTCCCCCTCTCCATATCATTTTAACCCTTGCCATATCACCTTGTCCTTTAGACACTTCACTCGCCACATGTCAAGATGTGAGGGCTTGTGAGTCCTCAACTCACCATAGCCCTCCATCTTGGACATGGTGGCTCAATATTGACTATTAAATTCTCTAGAGAATTCAAATTTTTCTATAAATACCCCTCACCTACCTTCCTTAAAGGAACTAGATCTTGGAATTTATGAGCATTGTGCATCTAGAGACTTAGTCATTTTGCACCCTTATGCTACAAAAATTTCCCACTCAATTTGCAAGCATCATCTTAGCCATTTAGCCATTAGCATTAGCATTACATTTTTCCATTGTAGCTTCATCAAAATATCACATTATTCATCTTGCATCTGGCCATCTAAAGAGCATACAAGCATACAACATCAATGGTCAACCAAGGGATTTCAACAATAAAGAAGGTATAATCATTTGTTATCTTTGTTATCTTATTTATTTGTGTTATCATTCATTAGGCTAAGCTTGACATGTGCATTTATGTTTTTCCCTTATTGCATAATAGTTTTTTTGCATCTTTAGAATAGGGTAAACTTCAAGGCTTCACATTTCTAGCATGCCCGATGGGACCCATGTCACAAGTCTTTTATTTAACTTTTTTTGTTGTTTAAGAGTTTTGCAAATTCTGACATAAAAGACTGACTATGCCCAAGGGGTGGCCACACCCAACACAAAAGACCGACTACACCCAAATAGTAGATTGTTTTGCTGCTTTTTAGTTTTTTTGATTTTCTATTTCTTGTAGGTTCGCAGAAGACTGACTACACCCAAGGGGTGGGCACGCCCAACATAGAAGACCGACTATGCCCAAACAATAGACTGTTCTTCTGCTTTTTGACTTCTGATTTCTTGCAGGTTCACAGAAGACCGACTATGAGCAAGGGGTAGCCACCCCTGACACAGAAGACAGACTACGCCTAAACAAGACTATTCTACTACTTTTTATTATTTTTTGACTTCTGATTTCTTGTAGGTTTTGTAGAAGATTGACTATGCCTAAGGGGTGGCCACGCCCAAATAGTAGACTATTCTACTGCTATTTTTTTCAGTATTTTCTGACCTCTAATTTCTTGCATGTTTGCAGAAGACTGACTATGCCCAAGGGGCAGCCATGTCTAATGCAGAAGACCGACTGTGCCCAAGGGGTGGCCATGCCCGAACAATAGATTGTTCTACTGCTATTTTTTAGTAATTTTTGACCTTTGATTTCTTGTAGGTTTATAGAAGAGTGACTATGCTCAAGGGGTGACCACACCCAATGTAGAAGAGCGACTATGTTGAAGGGGTGGCCACACTCAAAATACAGAGGTGGCCATGCCTAGAAACATAACTCACTCATCAACAACAAAGAAAAATATACTAATTTGTTTCTTGTAGGGAAAAAGGACTTTTAATAAGATGTTTTCTTTCATTCATTGTACAATAATTAGGCACATAGATTAAGTAGGAAAGGTTAAATAATTTGTTTGCTTTGTTTGAAGGTCAGCTACTAACGTATCCAATCTCCTTGCACCATTTGGTGATCCTGGGTGACGAGAAATAGTAGCTTACTTTGTTCTTTGTGTTATCCAAGGGGGTGGAAATCATTCAAGCTTTACCCTTGCACTTCATGTGAGCTTGGGGAGTAGCCAAAATGATTAAAAATTTCCTTTTTAGTGGGACCTACTTGGGGATTTCAACACCCCAAGGGATGATCCAACCATGTGTACCGGTGGGGTATAAAAAGAGGGGAGAACAAAAGTTGTACCCCAATTCAGTTGTCTCGTAATTGGTAGAGCGTCGAAGCTAGGGTGATACCTAGATAGATGTGAATAATTTGTTTGAGCCTTTCAGTATCTCATTGGGGTTCTCAACTCATGCTTGTGATAGACTGGTGTTTATAGTTTGGGCCTCACATATCATGCATATATCGATGACTTCCTAGATCGCCATGTTTATCCTAGCTAGAGAACCGTGTTGACCATACCCCTCTTACTAATCTTAGGATTGTGCTTCTTGAACTATCTTTTTTGTGTAAAACCAATGCATATATTACAAGTCAAGTCAGTTTTTCCACTTTTCTTGTTTATTTCAAGTGTTTTTAATCCTTTTCCATAGTTATTTTTTACCTAAGTCAAGCTTGTAGAAATGGCCATGCCCGGGCATAATCGCCCCTTTGCAGTAAGATCAATACTTTTTGTCTCTTTGTCTAGTACAACCAACCTTGCCAAAACCCAAACCGTTGGGGACCTAAACTTTGTCATTTGTTGTGATCTAAACACGTTCATCCATAATTCAACCTTTAGTTCACTTGCATTTTCCAAAGGTCATTCAATCATCACCTAGGTACTCTTTGAGAATCTCTAGGTAGCATCATCCATCATCACTTTATTAATCCAAATCCTCTGAACTTCATTTGAAGTCATTATCCTTATTTGCCTAGGTGCTTGAACTTGATCATCATCTTTGAACATCCACTTAGGATCTCAATCCATCCTAAGTCGATCATTATCCCCAGTCCATATCAATCCCCTTCCATCTCAAGGTAGATTCGACATCGAGATCATCAATTCATCCCTTAATCCGATCAATCAGCACCTTAAGTCACCAAAGGTGATTTATACACCTAGTTTAAAAACCCTTCCAATCATCCAATCAATTGATCTCCAAATTTGATTTCAACTAATCCTATCAATCATTTTTTGATCAAATCCAATCCTTATCCAATCATCAGATTAATTGATCTATCACCCTATCAATCAATCCAACATCTAATCCAAATCAATCTGTCCAAATCATCATCGTTTAGAAGCTTAGTTGCATCTCAAATCACTTAGTTGTTTTGCATTTTCATGGCCGTTCAAACCCATTCACAAATGAAAAATAAAATGGCAAACCAATAGACCAAAAGGTTCCCAACCAAATATCCCTCAAGATCCTAATAATGTTCCAAGCAATCCATACAATCCCCACAATGAAGCCTCATCCCAATCAAACATCAACATCTGGAATACCACACCACCCAGGGATGACAACATGGTCAATCAACCCGAAGTTACCATTGATGAATACCTCAGTAATCCTGCCAATGTCCAAATGATAGATCATCTCCTCAATGAACATGGGGATAAGATCCTTGCCACCCTAGTCATGAAGGGAGTCAAACCACCATCTGACTTTGATGCCTCACCATGTGCCCTTCCAACATCTTCTGATTTGAAAACTTTGCAAAAGACTCCATGAAATTTCTATGTCCATGAGAGTGCACCCATGGACAACTAGTACCACCCCCAGTTTTGAAATGCCATCATCCATCAAGTCTAAGATTATCCACATCTTCCAACCACAACATCTACTATCCCATCACTTGAACCTAATAACCCCTATGCCTATGGCATGCCATCATACATCCCATCTGCTCCACTGCTTCCTCCCCCATATCAGAATACTGGGGAAACACCTATACTTCCCAATTTTTTTGCCTCCTACATTTCAATAGCCCCCAGTTCATCCACACCAATCCACCACAACATATTGCTACCATTGTTGCCTCATCTCAACCCTTGCATCAACAACATCCACAACCCACTATCACTATCCCACAACAAAACATTCTGGTCCCTCAAAAACACAATACCATTCCTACAAAGCAATTACATGAGGTAGTACAAACTACCTCGCAACCACAACAACCACCGCAGGGCACTTCCATAGCCATCCCCCAGCAGCAACACATTTAATCTCACCCATCTCACCAACAATAACCACAATAGTGACCCCCATAGCAGCATGTACATATCCCTACACAAACACACAATAATCTGCTTAAAAAATACCTCTATCATCCATATAGCACATACACTATTCCATCCCACCTCAATGCGAACCCAACTGCCACCTTACACCAATCCTTCACAGTCGCAAAATCATCCTCACCAGGAGCCATCAAATCCACCCCCATACATCATGCAACAACCCACCAGTTCACAATAGTACAAACCTTATCCATCCTACCTTCAACAGAAACAAACCTACCGAAAGGGTGCACTTTCCATCCCCTATTACCAACAACCATCATCACATCAAGGAGGTCTTACCTCCCTATATTACCAAAATGCTACATAATAGCAAGGCCCATCCCGGGCTTCTTATTTTCAACAACAACCACCTTACCAACAAGTGCCTCCCAATCATCATAATCTATCATCATCCACTTATAATCAGAAAATGCACTCATATCTAGCTCAACCCACCTATGATCCAACTATGGAAGGACCATCCTCGTCATACCCACAATACTATCCATACAATGAACCCACTTCGACTCCTACAAGACCCATCAATAAGGACTTGGAAGAAGTAAAAGAAACATTGAAGGATCTATGAGCCAGAATGGGAAAAGAGACATTAGAGTTTGAAGACATCTATCCTTATCCTTTTGATCCCTTCATCTCCTTGGTTCATTTTCCCAAGCATTTTGAGATACCAAAATTCGATAAATATAAGGGAACTAAGGGCCCTAGAGCCCACCTGCAAGAATTTTATGCCCATTGGGAAGAGGTCCTACATAATGACAATTATCTTATCCAAATTTTCCCTAAGAGTCTACAAGGAGTTTCCCTTAATTGGTTTATGGGCCTTGAAAAAGGATCTATCAAAACCTTTGCATAACTATCCAAACAATTCGTCTCCCACTTCTCCTTCAATTTGGAAAAGGACATTGAAATGTTTGATCTCCTAAAGGAAAACTAATGAGCCTTGGCTAGTCAGATAAAGTCCCCACTATTATAAAAGGACATGGTCACATTTTTCATAAAAAATTCTCATCTAGATATGGCTGACAATTTCCGTCTCCACTGCATCACCACTTTTGCAGCACTTGTGGAGAAGGGTCCCATCCTAGAACGAGCCCTTGCTGCTAAAGGGAAAGTCAAACTTTTCAATTCTGATAAAGAGAAATCCTTTGGGGATAAGCCTTAATATTGGAATAAAAACAAAAAAGTTGTTAATGATGGTGTCACTAACACCAAACATGTGTAGGTGGCTACCACCTCATAGAATAATCCTCCTCAACAACAACAACAATTAATACCAAATGCCATATCCATGCCCCAAGGAGCACCTCGAAAATAGTCAAAAGAAAACAACCAAGGGGGAAATAAACGATAGTTCTCTCAGTTGGGAGAACCCCTTAGCATTGTGTTCAACAAAATTCTACAAGCTGACTACCCCATTACTTATGCTATCATCAAGCCCCTATATGAGTCCAAGCCCAAGCCAACTTGGTTCAAAGAGAACGAATATTGTGAATTCCACAAGATCAAAGGGCACACATTGAATAAGTGTCAAGGACTAAAAACTTATGTTCAAGGTCTAATAGATCGGGGTGAGATCCATGTGGATGCTAACATGACATTTTTGTCCAATGCTCAGCTCCAAATATACCAAAATGCTTTTTCCAATCACAATCAAAATAATAGCAAAAATAATATAAGATATAAGAATGTGCCATACAATTATCAAGGTGTGTACACATACGTCGAACAAGTGGAACCACGTGTATCCATGATACACATAAAAGGGAAGGAATCACAATGTGTTGTTACCACCCGTTGGAGCTGCATTACAGTCCCAACCACTCCTGCATCTACCCAACAACCATCTGTCAGTTCACAATACAATATCCTTGACCATTTGGGCAAGACTTCAGCTCAGATCTCCATCCTAGATTTTCTTAGGTCTTCCTGGAAATATGTCCACAACCTACTAATTGGGCTCTAGTCAGAAGGACATGCCACACCTTGACTCAAGCCATAATTGTCCCCTTCACCTTGAGGTCGGGGTGAATTGTCAAAAAGTGAAAAGGGTATTGGTAGATAATTGTTCAACTCTAAATTTTTATTCAATAAAGTTTATACAATAGGTAGGGTACACCCAGGCTGACCTAAATAATTAGGTGATCACTATTAAGGCATATGACAATGCAAAAAGAGATTTTGAAGGCACAATTTATCTTCCTATTCAAGTGGGTCCCATTATATAGTATACTATGTGTCATGTTTTTGGACCTAGAACTTCCATACAACATTCTCCTTGGTCGTCCATGGATTCATTCTATGGAAGCCATCCCATCCACCTACCATCAATGTTCAAAGTTCCCATTTCAAGGAATGGAAGTCACAATACAGGCTGACCCTCAACCCTTTGAATATTGTCATGCCTTAGAAACTTCCTTTCTACATTCACATTACTATCCTAGATTCAAAATGAGGGCATCCCAAACATCTGATTCTCATCCATCCACTAATACACTAAACACCACATCATCTAACCCTTCATCCACACCATCATCCACACCTGATTCCACCATCACGAAGGTCCAGTTCATTGAAAAGGGATGTGGCAAGTATGAAATACGTACCACACTAAACATGGAAACCATGCCACCCTCACCACAAATATATGGGCATCCTTATCCATCAGTTCCAAAAGAAGAAAAGACATTCACACTCATTTCCAAGAACATGGGCTCAACCACATTGAACGATCTAGGCTCCCTTCAGGTTAAATGGAGGTTGATATCAGTCATTGAAAAGTGCAATTACCAAGGCAGAGGTCTTGGTGTGGAAGAACAAGGAAAACACCAGCCCATTGAAGCAACTACCATCCAGCCAAGAAATTTGGGCTTAGTTTATGATACTAAATACAAAGGTATTACGAAATCCTCTATCACTTCTAACAAAATTAGTGTCGATGATGGTTCCCTCAAGGAAATACCAGAAGAAGAGTCTATCATAAATGCTTATGATGATTTGGATCATGTTGACCTCCCTTCCATGTTTGAATGCTTATTTGTTTGCACCATAAACTTATCCCTCAAACATCCTAAACTCATAGATCACGACCTACAAGGTACCACACCTCCCAACACATTTCCCTCAGTGGATCAGTATGTGAATCTCATGGGATTGGGGGAAAATGAATGCCCTAGTTGCAAAAACAAAAAGAAACAAAATAAAAAAGGGTCACTTAGTGAAAACCTCCTTGAGGCACTTTGTGACTTAGAAATAGTGAAAAAAAAGGGTGTATCTAATAGTGAAACCTCGAAGAGGCACTATAATATGGGGATGTTCATCTTCCCCTTGTCCAAACTCACTTATTTGGTCAATCATCTATCCTAATTGAAGAGACACAAGCTGTAAACATGGGAACCAAAGAAAACCCCAAGATCACATATGTGCCTAAGGCATTATAAGAAGAAGAAAGTTCTACCATCATCAATATCTTGAAGGAAGGAATCATTAAATTTTCTTTGACATATTCAGATATGCCTAGCCTTGATCCAACTTTGGTGGTACATCACCTAGATGTCCGCCCTGATGCAAAACTTGTCAACCAAAAGCTCAGAAAAATGCATCCTCAAGTGGCCCTCCTAGTAAAGAAAGAGTTGGAAAAGCTATTAGCGGCTGGAGTCATCCAACCAATTGAATACTCTATCTAGATATCCAATATAGGGGTTTGTGTAGGATCATGATGGGCCAAAAAGTGGTGATATGTAAGTGATATGATGGCCCATGTGGCTGATGACTTTTTTTTAACCCAAAATTGATGAAATGAAAAGGTTTTTAAAGGATATTCTCAGCTTTCCACCAATATAAATTATTATTTACTTTGAATTTAATAAATAATTATTATTCATTTTCTATTTGAATTACGAATAATATCCTGATTGAAAAAAATCTATAGCTTTCAAACGGTATCACATTTTTTGAATTCAAAACATGTGTCACATTCTATGCTTCACATACTGAAGGATTAAAAAAAAAAATTGAATTTCATGAAGTTTTGACCAAGTTAAGGTGGTTAGACATACAAGTTTTTATATTTTTAAAAAATTGTAATAAAAAATTCAAAAAAATTTGCATCACACCGGGACATGAGTCCTCTACTTATATCTAGAATATTATAAAAAAATATTATCATTTTATTGTGGTAAGGGTGGTCAGAGAGACACCTACTTCTTATTTTTTCCATGAAATTTAAGGACTACTACATTGAAATTTAAAATTTTCACCAAAGAGATTTTTAAAAAAAAAAAAAACCTAGTAGTTTAGAAACTACATTCAAATTACTACAGATTATATTCTTACATATTTTTGAAATAATATTGATAACTTATTTAAATTTTTATGTCAAGCTACCTAACTCTATTTTTTTCTGAATTTTATCACCACTTAAGGGCCTATTTTTTCTGTGATGATCCTGCACATACCCATAGTCCCAGTTGCTAAACCAAATGGAGACATCAGGATTTGTACAAACTTTCTAGATCTGAACAAAGAATTCCAAAAAAATGACTTTCGAGATCTCAACAAAGCATTCCCAAAAGATTGTTCAATGGCGTATCTCATGCTTGCACATCTTTGGTGACTCTCAAATAGTGATCAAACAAGTCAATGATGAATTCCTCACAAAGGATGACAAGTTATCACCTTACAAATGCATGGTCAATAATTTCAAGAAATATTTCATCTCCATCCAGTTCGACCAAATCCCCAGGATACAGAATAAAGTTGTTGATGTCATGGTCACTATTGGTTCCCTCCTGGATATGCCTAGGGATTGTACCGAATGTGAGTTCCTAGTAGAACAATTGTTAATCCCTGCATACGACATCCCTAAGAGAAAAATGGTTTGTGACATTGTAGGCCTTTAATCCTCTTGCTACCAAGATATTTATACCTATCTTCGTGAAAGCACCCTACCATCTGACCTCACAAGAAACCAATGTAAATCATTTATCCAATGCACTACCTGCTACACCATCATCAATGATACACTCTATCAATGGGTATGATGGAACTCTCTTCCATTGTTTAGACGAAACCAAAGCCCACACGACATTAGTAGAAGTGCATAGTGGTATTTGTGGGGCCCATTCTAATGGTATGGCCTTAGCCAAAGGGATTCTAAGAGTAGGGTATTACTGGCCTACAATGGAACATGATGTCTATGATATTATCAAAAGGTGTCTTCCATGTCAACAACATGCAGATTTGATTCACGCCTCGGCACAAGAGTTACAACCTATCATGACACCTTGGTCGTTTTCAAAATGGGGTTTTGACTTGGTTGGCAAGATATACCCTCCATCATTCAATGGTCACACTTTCATTATCACAACCCCTACATACTTCACCAAGTGGGTGGAATCCATACCACTCACTCAAATCACTTGTGTTCAGATCTCTAAGTTCATCCTCTACCATATGCTCTATAGGTATGGTATCCTCTCCACCATCATCACTGATAATGGAAAGCCATTCATGAATAAGTGCATGAAGTTCCTCTATGTAACATATCATATACAACATCATTGTTCCACCCCCTATTACCCCTAGGGTAATGGACAAGTAGAGGCAACAAACAAAATATCGATGAAAATCATTAAGAATATGGTCAATAGCACTGGCCGAGATTGGCACCTCCATCTCCATCCTGCTCTTTGGGCCTATTGCACATCCATCTACACCCCCACCGATGCTACTCCATACTCCCTTGTTTATGGAACTGAAGAAATCTTTCCAATCAAAGTAAAAATCCCCTCACTCTAAATATCACTCAAGAATCTCATCACTGACAAAGACACCTGAGTGGCACAGCTCACCAGAATTGGAATTGCTAGATGAAAAATGAGTCAAGGCTTATAACCATCTGATAGAATATCAAGACCAACTCAAAAGAAGCTACAATAAGAAAGTCCACCCTCATCAATTCAATTTCGGTGACTTAGTTCTCAAGGAAAATCAACAGAATCAACAAGATCAAGAAAATAAGGGTAAGTTTGAAGCTAATTGGTTATGTCCTTCTGTCATCACTACCAAGTATGGTTCTAGAGCATATAGGCTATCTACCCCTGAAGGAGAGCCCCTGGAAGAACCCATCAACATCATTCATCAAAAAAAATTCTATACTTAGGTCAACTAGGGTATCCTTCCTGGTAAAGTCTCAAAAGATTAAAATAAAAGGAAAAAAATTATCAAAATCCAAAAAAAATGAAAAATCAGAAAATCCAAAATAGTAAGAATAAATAATTCATCCTATGGTGAAAACCATCCCTGTGTGGTTCCTTGGATATGTATGATTGGTGAAAACCTGGAAATAGGTGCCTTTCTTATAGGGCTTAATATTTATCTACCTCACATCCTAGTTACTTTATGCTTTATCGATCTAGATCTCAATATCATCCCATCCGCTTCTATCTCCTGGTCGCTTGGTATATTTCTGGTTGAGCATGGGATGAACATCATCCACTATCCAACATCTTGACCTTATCCTAATCTGAGCTTGTGTGTCACCTCAACACTTTTGTCATCTCCATTTAGGATCATTCATCATGTCTATCTCCATCTAGATCCCATCCCGTCTATGTCGAACTATGTTGCCCTTGTGCTTTCACGTAGGAAAGGACGATCATTTGATCTGCCCCCAGGGCTTTGTTTTTTCTATCCTTATTGTCTATCTATATTTGGTGAACTACGTTGCCCCTACGCTTTCACATAGTCAAGGTCGATCACTTGATTCGCCCCCGGGGCACTTTGTCCTCCATCGTCCATCACCATTTGTCCACTTTCCTATCTTAACCATAGTCGGTCTTTCATCCTTTCCAAACTACGTTGCCCCTACGCTTGCACATAGGAAAGGCTAATCATTTGATCTACCCCTGGGGCTTCTCTTTTTTTTTCCTCCATCATCTGTCTTCATTTTCCTCTTTCCACTTTTATCCATGGTATCTTATCGAACTACGAGGGCTCTGCACTTTCACATAGGCAAGGTTGATCTTTGATCAACCCTCGATCCCCTAGGTCTTTAGGGTGTGTCAGTCTTGTGTCTTTTGTCTTGTTTCGAGTTTTTAAGATATGTCCTTATCTCACTGCTACCCCACAAATAAAATCCATTTGTATCACGAGATTTAATCAGTTTTCTAATATCCTGCATCACTAATCAATCTTTCTAATGGACCGCATCAACCCCATCCATTATCTTGATCCTATGGCAAAGGATGTTTTGAAATTGATTGCAATCTTTTGATTCTCTTTCTTTTTGTTTATCCTTTGAGCTTCCTATCATCACTCATTAAGGCCATCATAATCTCAAATATTATGATGGGTTTTGACTAGTTTACATAGGGGTGAATCCTGATTTTTCTTTTGCTTGTTGTTTTCCTAGTTGTCCTGCGTAATACCCACCAAGCCCCTTGAGGTCTTGCATTACATTGAGACATCCTTCTATTATTGTGGTTATCCCAATACCTGGCCCAACTGAGGTCATCGTGACTTTGGGTTATTGGGATGACCTTCTTGTTTGTTGTGTTTTTTTATGCATTCGGCACTAATCTGCCTTGGTCCATATACCATGGTAACAAGTGTCTTATGCTATAGAAAAAATCAGTGCTCTGAAGATGGAAATTTTCATTAGGATTGCATTTCATTTTTATCCTCCATTGCATTCATGTATCCTTCACCTTTCCTTTCCCCTACCTTAAGATTTTGGATTGTGCAAACAATGATTCCCTCCACCTTTCTCCTTTCTTCTTAAGAGTCCTATCGTTCTTGATGGGTTCCGTCATACACCCATCACCTTCTTCATTTCCATCATTATGTAAGCCCTTATTGGCATCACATTGCAGTGTACACAATTATTCTAGGTTCATTATGTTGCATAATCACTTAGGTCATATAGGCTCACATATTAAAACATCCATAATAGCAGTACTCATAACATCAATAACACCACATCCATTACATATCATACATGCATAAATAACCATCTCATTTTGCATATCATATCATCCACATAGGGATTGAAATCATCCATCGCATCCTGCATCATAGAGATTAGAAATCCAACAAATCATAATAATCATCCCTGTAGAATAATCGTAAGACATCCATCACATCCTCCATTATAAACATTAGGTATCCACATAATCATTATGCATCATAATCATACATCCATATAGGTAGTTCATACATAATAAATCATAAACATACACATATTCATATATAAATCATCCATCACAAAAGAATCATATAGTGTCAATAAGGGCTCCCACATATTATATCAAAAATCCAAAATCATACAATATCCATTGCGACATCCATAATAATGTCCATCATAATCACAAATAAATATATGCATCATATGTCACCAATAATAAAATATGAGTACATGACTATGGAAACTGTCTAATCTTAGCTACTATGTATTGTGTCTCATCCTACACCTTTCAATGACTGGGATCCTATCCATCTGGTCTGAACCATGAGCTGCCCACATCTAATCTTTGGGGTGACTTAGTCACCGACCCTCTATGTGGGGGGGGGTCATCTAAGAACCACTGAATCCTTAGATCCATGTCCCTAGTGTGTGGGATGGTGCGGGTATCTGTGGAGTTCGTCACTCAAAGTGAAACGTACACTACAATGGATCTAGAAATGTCTACTAATAAGCGATCATCCAGAAAGATGCATCTCTCATGAAATCATCTCTTTCTGTCGCATGAACCTGGACAATGTTTTTATCCTATCTGTATTATCCCGATCATGGATAAGGACTCCTCTCTTCAGCCCATGACCCCTGTGTCTACCCTTGCATTGCAACCCTCTCCGTAACCTAT
This sequence comes from Sequoiadendron giganteum, assembly GCA_007115665.2. NCBI lineage: Eukaryota > Viridiplantae > Streptophyta > Pinopsida > Cupressales > Cupressaceae > Sequoiadendron > Sequoiadendron giganteum. The sequence goes on along the minus strand of CM021100.1, from coordinate 340,237,856 downwards.
CTTTGTACCACTACTACATCCCTCTCCTCCCACAGTGCCTACATCTATGTCTGAAGGGCCTCCCTCTCTACCTCCATCCCTGCATTTGAATCCTCATAGTCTTCTCCCTCTCCTACATCTATATCTGCATGGCCTCCCTCTCTATCTCCATCGCCTATACATGAGCCATCATGCTCTCCTCTCTCTCCTACATCAATCCCATATCCCCCACTATCTCCTCTACCACCTCCACTCTTGCCCGAAGCTTATCCCGCTCTTGTCTCAACTCCCTCCGCTCTCTCAATAGTCCCTCTACCCGCCTCCTCAAGTCCTCCATATCTCTCTCTACCTCTACCAGCACCTCTGTCAGAATATGCTCGGACACTCCTCCAGCCTCTCACTGAACCCCTTCTTGCAATATCATTAGGGTAGCCTCTAGTCGGTCCCTCTCACATCTCACTGAATCTCGTCCCTCCCACTCACTCACCACCTCCCCCTCCAAATGGGTAACCTCCTCCTATACTCTATCTCGGTCCCCAACCCTCTTGTCTAACTCACCTCGTAAGACATCTCTCTCTCTCTCTCAAAATCCTCTACCTATTCGGTCAAATGGTCCACAATAAAGCCATACTCCCTCTATCCTGTGGCCTCCAATCTGGTCACCTCTACCTATAGCCTCCTCTCCTCATCTCCAAGCCTGGTAGCCTCTTCCTCTAATCTCCTCCACACTGCCTCTCCATCTCTCAACCTCTGTTCCTCTTAATCATGTGACCAAATCCTCTGTCTCTGGTTGCATCATCATCAAGGGTTGGAATATCATGTATCTCTATGTCCATCACCTCTGATCCCCCATCATCCCATATATCCATTTCCTCTGCTGCCCCCTCATCCCTCTCCATCACCTTAGCATCTTGTCTCTCCTCCTTGGGTTGGCCCTGAGCCCTCTGTCTCCTCCTCCCCCTATTCCCCTGGTCTATCTACCTCTGGCACCCCCTATGGTCCCCTGCTCTGTCTACCTCTAGCACCCCCTGCTATCCACTTGATCTATCTACCTCTTATGCCCCTTGCTTTCCACCTACCCTAGCTACCTCCAGTACTCTCCCCCACTGTCCACCTACCCGAGCTACCTATGGTACTCTCCCCTACCATCCAACTTCCCTGGCTACCTCTGGTGGTCTCTCCTATTGTGTTACTACTATACCTACTCTCGGTACTCTCCTCCATCATCCTCCTACTATGACTCCCCTGGTTGCTCCTCTCCTCCCACTCGGGCTATCCTAACACCTCTCCTCTATTGTCTCACTGCTCTATCTACCTATTGTCTCCTCGTCTTGCCCACTGCCCTGACCTCATCCTCCCCTCCAAATCCCACTACCTCTACAATCAGCTCCTCAAGGGTTGTCCATATAGGATGGTGTCACATAAACCATGTCACATATGTCATGGTGATCCTTGTATTTACCGGTCACTCAACCCTCCCTAGGTACTCTACTAGCTCTCACACTAGTGTGACCCAATGCTCCTATGCAAACTTTGTTGGAATCTCCTCACCCCATAGTCACTCCCGGGTGACCCGTCCGAACATCTTAGGGGAACCTAGAATATCCTGTATCAGCAGATGGTGCCTCGTCACCTGATCTGGCCTATGTGCCTATATGGTTGACGAATCTCTTCCAACCAAATAGCAGTGCGCCATGAAGTAATCCCTATGCACCACCTCGTCCTCCCTCCATCCTCTAAATCTTTGAGTCATATATGGCCTCCACACTATATCCTCCTCCTCCAAACCATCAAATACTCTCGTCCACCTATCTAAGTCTCTTGCACCCCGATACCGCAACATCGACCCATCCTTTGCATCATACCACCAAGCTACAGGTGCTACCTCATCCATATGCCCCTCTCTCACCACAACTAGCCTGGCCACACTGATATGGTCCCAATCCCACACCTACAACAATGTCACCTGACACATACTGACCACCCCTCGATAAATAATCACATGCATATCTTTGTACAACTATGCCATGATGAATGGACCCCATGTGAACTATCCCTCCCTCCCCTAGATGATATGATAAATCACCTCCATGTAGCTAAGGCTGCCATCTCTTCCACTCCTATCTGGTATAAGTATATCGTTGATCAACCCACACAGGTATAACCGCCCCTCTTTGTTGGACACCAAAACCCATGTTTTTTAAATTGCCTTAAATTTAAAAATATATCTCACAATGCTAAAATTACAAAAGGGGTTTTGAGCCTAACTTGGCATGGGACAGTGCACTCGATGTATAAACTTCGCACCTCATCTACGTGGTGAATGATCTCATCATCATAATCATCCGGTATCATCTCTCACTCATCTTCTTTCTCTCCTCTCCTCACTTTCCCAACTGAAAATTGTCCAAATGAGGAATAGTAATTCTCAAATTACTATTTGTAACTTTCCTGCTCTTTTTAAATTTAGGGAATTTTTTCCTTTTATTTAAATTTCTTTTCCTCCAATTAATCCTCAAACTTCTTCCGTCTGCCATTTGTGCCCCGTGTCTCGGATTGACTCCTTTCAAAAGTCAACCTTGCCTAGTTTTTCGAGCTCTATCCAACCATACCCTCTATTTATTTATATCAAGAGGTCACCTAAGCCCCCTTGTTTCTTCCCCTTCCGCCCTCTCGAGGGGGCATACCCTACCAATCCATCCACACCTATTTCTTGGTCATCTTCTTGCTTGATCAGAGCATCACCTTTCACTACCCTCTATTTGGGTAGCTCACACAACCTATCCTATGTTGGGGCTTCCTTCTTCTAGTTGCTTCCTCTATAGAGTCACCTATATTTTATGTTTTCTTCGAAACACTATTATTCTAACAATATTTTGAAGAAGAGCAAAATGTAGACAACTAAATTTGACCCTTTCCACAAGGTCAAATTTATCCCTTTCATTAATCCACTTTATCCCCTTCATCAAACATTAATTAAATTATTTATTCAATTAATGCACCCCTTTTCTTGGTGTCCCTAAAGTATTTAATTCAAATAATTAAATACTTTATACATAAGCCCACTTCATCTCTAAATTAAATAAATACAATCAATTTATTTAATTTAGTCAATTATCTTTTTCAATTTTAAATTCATTATTTCTCTCTCCTTGTCACATCCTCCATAACCCTTTCACTAAATTGGATTAATTTAATTAATCCTCCGTTAAGATGTGCATATCCTTAATTAGGATTAATGTCACATCCTCCATAACTTTCCACTTGTCTCTAATCATGATTAATTAACCTAATCACTTACCCCTTTTGACATATCCTTAAGTCAACCTTCTTGGTACTTACCTTTTTTAGGTTGACCTCTTCCCCATGTAAATTAAAAATTCACATTTATTCCCCGCATGCATTTTTCTTCCCCATGACATCTCATATGTCACATCATACCCAAAGGATAAGGACCCCTTTTAAGGGACTCTTGTCTTACCCTTTAGTCTCTCCCAAAAAGTGAATTAACAATTCACTTTTATTTTTTCAAGGCCTTCCCCATTCCCCATGTTGACAAGAGATGACTTTATAAAAAGTCATCACTTGTCACTTTCAGCCCCACTTAGGGACAAAAAATATTTTTTTGGGGAAATCCTCTCCCATCCCAAGGTACTTGCAAGTACCTTGGGACCACATCCCCCTCTCCACGTCATTTGTACCCTTGCCATATCACCTTGTCCTTTAGACACTTCACCCACCACATGTTAAGATGTGAGGGCTTGTGAGTCCTCAACTCACCATAGCCCTCCATCTTGGCCATGGTGGCTCAATATTGACCATTAAATTCTCTAGAGAATTCAGGTTTTTCTATAAATACCCCCCACCTACCTTCATTAAAGGAGCTAGATCTTTGAATTTATGAGCATTGTGCATCTAGAGACTTAGTCATTTTGCACCCTTATGCTACCAAAATTTCCCACTTAATTTTCAAGCATCATCTTAGCCATTTAACCATTAGCATTAGCATTACATTTTTCCATTGCAGCTTCGTCAAAATATCACATTGTTCATCTTGCATCTGGCCATCTAAATAGCATACAAGCATATAACATCAAGGGTCAACCATGGGATTTCAACAATAAATAAGGTATAATCATTTGTTATCTTATTTCTTTGTGTTATCATTCCTTAGGCTAACCTTGACGTGTACATTTATGTTTTTCCCTTATTGCACAATAGTTTTTTTGCATCTTTAAAATAGGGTAAACTTCAAGGCTTCACATTTCTAGCACGTCCGGTGGGACCCACGTCACAAGTTTTTCATTTAAAATTTTTATTGTATAAGAGTTTTGCATATTTTGACACAGAAGACTGAGTACACCCAAGGGATGGCCACGCCCAACACAAAAGATTGACTACACCCAAACAATAGACTATTTTTCTTCTTTTTAGTATTTTTTGTTTCTTTATTTCTTGCAGGTTTGCAGAAGACCAATTATGCCCAAGGGGTGGGCACGCCTAACACAGAAGACCAACTATGCCCAAACAATAGACTGTTCTTCTACTTTTTGACTTCTGATTTATTGTAGGTTCATTGAAGACCGATTACGCGCAAGGGGCGGCCACGCCTGACATAGAAGACATACTACGTGCAAACAACAAACTGTTCTGCTGCTATTTTTTTTAGTATTTTCTTACCTCTGATTTCTTGCATGCTCATAGAAGATTGACTATGCCCAAGGGGCAGCCATGTCCAATGTAGAAGGCCGACTATGCCCAAGGGGTGGCCACGACCAAACAACAGATTGTTCTGCTGCTATTTTTTAGTATTTTTTGACCTTTGATTTCTTGCAGGTTTGCAGAAGACCAAATATGCCCGAGGGGCGGCCACACCCAATGTAGAAGACCAACTATGCCCAAGGGGTGGCCACACCAAAAATACAGAGGTGACCACGTGTAGAAAAAGAACTCGCTCGTCAAAAATAGAGAAAAAACTACTAATTTGTTTCTTGCAGGGGAAAAGGACTTTTAATTAGATGTTTGCTTTCATTCATTGTACACTAAGTAGGCACATAGATTAAGTAGGAAGGGTTAAATAACTTGTTTTCTTTTTCTGAAAGTAAGCTACTGACATATCCAATCCCCTTGCGCCATTTAGCAATCTTGGGTGATGAGAAATCGTAGCTTACTTTGTTCTTTGTGTTATCCAAGGGGGTGGAAATCATTCAAGATTTCCCCTTGCACTTCGTGTGAGCCTGGGGAGTAGCCAGAATGATAAAAAATTTCCTTTTTAGTGGAACCTGCTTGGGGATTTTAACACCCCAAGGGATGATCCCAACCACGTGTACCGGTAGGGTATAAAATGGGGGGAGAACAAAATTTGTACCCCAATCCAGTTGTGTTATAATTGGCAGAGCGTCGAAGCTAGGGTGATACCTAGATAGATGTGAATAATTGGTTCGAGCCTTTTAGTATCTCGTTTGGGTTCCCGACTCACGCTTGTGATAGAATTTTGTTCACTATTTGGGCCTCGCGTATCATGCATATATCGAGGACTTCCTAGATCGCCTTGTTTATCCTAGTTAGAGAACCATGTTGACCATACCCCTCTTACTAATCTTAGGATTGTGCTTCTTGAACTGTCTTTTTTGTGTAAAACCAGTGCATATCTAACAAGTCAAGTCATTTTTTCCACTTTGCTTATTTATTTCAAGTATTTTCAATCCTTTTCCATAGTTATTTTTCACTTAGGTTAAGCTTGTAGAACCAGCCACACTCGAGCATAGTCGCCCCTCTATAGTAAGATCAATATTTTTTTAGCTCTTTGTCTAGTACAACCAACCTTGCCAAAACCTGAACCATTGGGGACCTAAAATTTTTCATTTGTTGTGATCTAAAAACATTCATCCTTGTCCGTTCATCCATAATTCAACCTTTAGTTCACTTTCATTTTCCAAAGGTCATTCAATCATAACCTAGGAACTCTTAGAGAATCTCTAGGTAGCATCATCCATCATCACTTTATCAATCCAAATCCTCTAAACTTCATTTGAAGTCATTATCCAAATTGACCTAGGTGCTTGAACCTAATCGTCATCTTTGAACATCCACTTAGGATTGCTATCTGTCCCAAGTCGATCATCATCCTCGACCCATATCAATTCCCTTCCATCTCAAGGAAGATTCAACATCAAAATCATCAGTTCATCCCTTAATCCGATCAATCAAAACCTTAAGTCACCAAGGGTGATTTCTAAACCTAGTTTAGAAACCCTTCCAATCATCTAATCAATTGATCTCCAAATTTGATTTCATCCAATCCTATGAATCATTTTTTTGATCAAATCCAATCAAATCCAATCCTTATCCAATCATCAGATTAATTGATCCATCACCCTATCAATCAATCCAACATCCAATCCAAATCATCATCATTTAGAAGCTTAGTTGCATCTCAAATCACTTAGTTGTTTTGCATGTTCATGCTCATTCAAACCCGTTCACAAATGAAAAATAAAATGGCAGACCAATAGACCCAAGGTTCGTAAACAAATATCCCTCAAGATCTGAATAATGTTCCAAGAAATCCACACAATCCCCACAACGATGCCTCATCCCAATCAAACACCGACATCCAGAATACCACACCACCCGGTGATGACAACATGGTCAATCAGTCTAAAGTCACCATTGATGAATACCTCAGTAATCCTACCAATGTCCAAATGATAGATCATATCCTCAACGAACGTGGGGATAAGATCCTTGCCACCCTAGTCATGAAGGGAGTCAAACTACCATCTGACTTTGATGCCTCACCATACGCCCTTCCAACATCTGTCAATATGCAAACTTTGTAAAACACTCCATGAAATTCCTATGTCCTGGACAGTGCACCCATGGACAACCAATACCACCTCGAGTTTGGAAATGCCATCATCCATCAAGTCCAAGATTATCCTCATCTTCCAACCAAAACATCTACTATCCCATCACCTAATCCTAATGACCCCTATGCCTATGTGATGCCATCATACATTCCATATTCTCCATCGCTTCCTCCCCCATATCCTAATACTGGGGGCACACTTATTCTTCCCAATTTTTGGCCTCCTACATTTCAATAGCCCCCAATTCATCCACACCAATCCACCACAACATACTGCTAGCATTGGTGCCTCATCTCAACCCTCGCATCAACAACATCTGCAACACACTATCACTATCCCACAACAAAACATTCTGATCCCTCAACAACACACTACCATTCCTACAAAACCATCACATCAGGTAGTGCAAGCTACCTTGCAGCCACAACAACCATCGCAGGGCACTTCCATAGCCATCACCCAATAGCAACACATTTCATCTCAGCCATCTCACCAACAACAGCCACAACAGTGAGCCCCACAACAGCATGTACATATCCCTACACAAACACACAATGATCTACTTACAAAATACCTCTATCAGCCCTCTAGCACATACACTATTCCATCCCAGCTCAATGCGAATCCTCATCAGAATGTGAACCCAGCTGCCACCTTACACCAATCCTCTATAGTTGCAAAATCATCATCACCAGTAGCCATCAAATCCACCCCCATACGTCATGCAACAACCCACCATTGCACAATAGTACAAACCTTATCCATCCTACCTTCAGCAACAACAATCCTACCAGAAGGGTGCACTTTCCATCCCCTATTACCAGCAACCATCATCACATCAACAAGGAGGTCCTACCTCCTTGTATTACCAAAATGCTACACAATAGAAAGGCCCATCCTAGGCTTCTTATTTTCAACAACAACCACCTTACCAACAAGTGGGTCCCACTCATCATAATCTGTCATCATCCACTTATAATCAACAAACACACTCATATCTAGCTCAACCCACCTATGATCCAACCGTGGAAGGACCATCCTTGTCATACCAATAATACTATCCATACAATCAACCCACTTTGACTCCTGCAATACCCATCAATAAGGACTTGGAAGAAGTAAAAGCAATATTGAACGATCTATAGGCCAAAACGGGAAAACAGACATTCAAGTTTGAAGACATCTGTCCTTATCCTTTTGATCCCTCCATCTCCTTGGTTCCTTTTCCCAAGCATTTTGATATACCAAAATTCAATAAATATAAGGGAACTAGGGACCCCAAAGCCCACCTACAAGAATTTTATGCCCATTGCCAAGAGGTCATGCATAACAATAATTATCTTATCCAACTTTTCCCTAAGATTCTACAAGGAGTTTCCCTTAACTAGTTTATGGGCCTTGAGAAAGGATATATCAAAACCTTTGCACAACTATCCAAAAAATTCATTTCCCACTTCTCCTTCAATCTAGAAAAGGCCATTGACACACTTGATCTCATAAAGGAAAAACAACGTGATGGGGAGACCTTCGCTAGCTATCTGTAAAGATGGCATGCCTTGGCTAGTCAGATAAAGTCCCCACTATTATAAAAGGACATGGTCACATTGTTCATAAAAAATTCTCATCCAGATATGGCTGACAATTTTCGTCTCCTCTACATCACCACATTTGCAGCACTTGTGGAGAAGGGTCCCATCCTAGAACGAGCCCTTTTTGCTAAAGGGCAAGTCAAACTTTTCAATTCCAATAAAGAGAAATCCTTTGGGGATAAGCCTCGATATTGGAATAAAAACAAAAATGTTGTTAATGATGGTGTCACTAACACCAAACATTTTCAGGTGGATACCAACTCAGAAATATCCTCCTCAACAACAACAACAATTAATACCAAATGCCATATCAATGCTCCGAGGAGCACCTCAATAACAGTCAAACCAAAACAACCAAGGGGCAAACAAAAGATAGTTCACTCAATTGGGAGAACCCCTTAGCGTTGTGTTCAAAAAACTTCTACAAGCCAACTACCCCATTACTTATCCTATCACTAAGCCCCTCGATGAGTCCAAGCCCAGGCTGACTTGGTTCAAAGAGAACTAATATTGTGAATTCCACAAGATCAAAGGGAACACATTAAATAAGTGTCAAGGACTAAGAACTTATGTTCAAGGTCTAATAGATTGGGGTGAGATCTAGGTGGATGCTAAGATGACATCTTTGTCCAATGCTTAGCTCCAAATATACCAAAATACTTTTCCCAAGCACAATTAGGGTCCCAACATATCCAATTCCAACCTTGGCCCTAGTAACAACAATAATCAAAATAACAACACAAATAATATCAGCTATAAGAATGTGCCATACAATTATCAAGGTGTGGTCAAATACGTCGAACAAGTGGAACCATGTGTATCCATGATACACGTCAAAGGGAAGGAATCACAATGTGCTGTTACCACCCATCAGAGTTGCATTAGGGTCCCAGCCACTCCTGCAGCTACCCAATAACCATTCGTCAGTTCACCTCGTACATCAGGATAACTTAAACAAAGCCTTAAAAAACACCCAAGTCCCTGACAATATCGATCCAACATAGTTTCAGGCATTGGTAGGAAATATGTCCACAACCTACCAATTGGGCTTTACTAGGAAGGACATGCCACACCTTAACTCAAGCCATAATTGTCCCCTTCATCTTGAGGTCGGGGTGAATCTTCAAAAAGTGAAAAGGGTATTGGTAGATAATTGTTCACCCCTAAATATTTGTACATTGAAGTTTATACAACAAGTAGGGTACACCTAGGCTGACCTAAATAATAAGGTGATCACTATTAAGGCATATTACAATGCAAAAAGAGATTTTGAAGGCACAATCTATCTTCCTATTCAGGTGGGTCCCATTATATAGTATACTATGTGTCATGTTTTGGACCTGGAACTTCCATACAACATTCTCCTTGGTCATCCATGGATTCATTCTATGCAAGCCATCCCATCCACCTACCATCAATGTTTGAAATTCCCATTTCAAGCAATGGAAGTCACCATACAGGCTGACCCTCAGCCCTTTGAATATTGTCATGCCTTAGAAGCTTCCTTTCTACATTCACATTACTGTCCTAGAGTCAAAATGGGGGCATCCCAAACATCTGATTCTCATCCATTCACTAATAAACTAAATACCACATCATCTACCCCTTCATCTATGCCATCATCCACGCCTGATTCCACCATCACGAAGGTCTAGATTCTTGACAAGGGATGTGGCAAGTATGAAATTCATACCACACTAAAGATGGAAACCATGCCACCCTCACCATGAACATATGGGAAAACATCTCCATCAGTTTCAAAAGAAGAAAAGATACTCACACTCATTTCCAAGAACATGGGCTCAACCACATTCAATGATCTGGGTTCCCTTCAAGTTCGAATGGAGGTTGATATCAGTCATTGGGTTTATATAGAAGAACCTGAGCCACCACATCCCCTCATTAAATATTTCCAAGAAGTATATCCACATTCCTCCAAGTTCATTGAAAAGTGCAATTACCAAGGTAGAGGTCTTGGTGTGGAAGAACAAGGAAAACACCAACCCATTGAAGCAACTACCATCCAACCAAGAAATTTGGGCTTAGGTTATGATACTAAATACAAAGGTCTTACGAAATCCTCTAGAACTTCTAACAATGTTAGTGTCGATGACGGTTCCCTTGAGGAAATACCAAAAGAAGAGTCCATCATACACGCGTACGATGATTTGGATCACATTGACCTCCCTGCCATGTTTGAATGCTTATCTGTTTGCACCATAACCTTAGCCCTCAAACATCTTGAACTCATAGATCATGACCTACAAGGTACCAAACCTCCCAACACATTTCCCTTAGTGGATCAGTATGTGAATCTGATGGGATTGGGGGAGAATGAATGCCCTAGTCACAAAAACAAAAAGAAACAAAATAAAAAAGGGTCACTTAGTGAAAACCTCCTTGAGGCACTTTGTGACTTAGAAATAGTGAAAAAAAGGGTGTATCTGATAGTGAAAACCTCGAAGAGGCACTAGAAGATGGGGCTGATCATCTTCCCCTTGTCGGAACTCACTTATTTGGTCGATCATCTATACTAATTGAAGAGACACATGTTGTAAACTTGGGAACCGAAGAAAACCCCAAGATCACTTATGTGGCTAAGGCATTATTAGAAGTAGAAAGTTCTACCATCATCAATCTCTTGAAGGAAGGAATCATTAAATTTTCTTGGATATATTCAGATATGCCTGGCCTTGATCTAGCTTTGGTGGTACATCACCTAGATGTCTGCCCTGATGCAAAACCTATCAAACAAAAGCTCAGAAAAATGCACCCTCAAGTGGCCCTCCTGGTAAACAAAGAGTTGGAAAAGTTGTTAGAAGTCGGGTTCATCTGACCAATTGAATACTCTATCTAGATATCCAATATAGGGGTATGTGCAAGATCATGATGGGCCAAAAAGTGGCAATATGTAAGTGATATGATGGCCCATGTGGCTTTCCGGCTTTTTTTTTACCCAAAATTGATGAAACAAAAAGGTTTTTAAAGGAGATTCTCATCTTTCCACCAATATAAATTATTCTTTACTTTGAATTTAATAAATAATTATTATTCATTTTCTATTTGGATTACGACTAAAATCCTGATTGATAGGTTGATATAGAAAAATCTATAGCTTTAAAAAGGTATCACATTTTTTGAATTCGAAACATGTGTCAAATTCTATGCTTCACATACTATAGGATTAAAAAAAAAATTGAATTTCATGAAGTTTTGACCAAGTTAAGGTGGTTAGACATACAAGCTTTTATATTTTTAAAAAGTTCTAATAAAAGATTCATAATTAATTATTTACTTGGAAAAAAAATACAAAAAAAATTGCATCACATTAGGACATGAGTCCTCTACTTATATCTAAAATATTATAAAAAAATATTATCATTTTATTGTGGTAAGGGTGGTCAGATAGATACCTACTTCTTATTTTTTCCCTAAAATTTAAGGACTACTGCATTGAAATTTTAAATTTTCACCAAATAGATTTATTTATTTTTAAAATAAACCTAGTAGTTTAGAAACTAAATTCAATTTACTATAGATTCTATTCTTACATATTTTTGAAATAATATAGATAACTTATTCAAATTTTTATGTCAAGTTGCCTAACTCTTATTTTTCTAAATTTTATCGCCACTTAAGGGCCTATTTTTTCCATGATGATTCTGCACATACCCATAGTCCTAGTTGCTAAACCAAATGGAGATGTCAAGATTTGTACAGATTTTTGATATCTCAACAAAGCATTCCCAAAAGATGACTTCCCCCTACCAAACATTGATATGTTGGTTGACCTCACTATAGGACATGAGATATTGTCCCTCATGGACGGTTTCTTTGATTACAACCAAATAAAGATTTCCCCTTAGGACCAACACAAGACCACCTTCATAACACCTTAGGGTACATTCTACTACAACGTCATGCCCTTCGGCCTTAAGAATGTGGGTGCAACATACTAGTGAGCTATGACGGTTATCTTTCATGACCTTATCCACATAATCATGGAAGACTATGTTGATGATCTCTTAGGAAAATCCACAACAAGAGAAGAACATCCTACCATCCTCAAGAAGATCTTTGATCACATAGAACAATATAAGCTATGACTCAATCCAAAGAAATGTGTGTTTGGGGTCACAGCCGGAAAACTCCTAGGCTTTATCGTCTCCCACAGAGGAATTGAAGTTGATCCTACTAAGGTTAAGGCCATTATGGAAATGCCTTCGCCCCGTAATCTAAAACAACTAAGAATTTTACAAGGGAAACTCGAGTCCATTCGTAGATTCATCTCCCAACTTGTCGATAAATGCCAGTCATTCGTACACCTCCTAAAGAAAGACACTGCCTTCAAGTGGAGCCCACAATGCCAACTTGGTTTTGATAAGATTAAGGAATACTTGGCTCACCCACCAATTCTCATGCCACCTATCTAAGGAAATCCCCTCCTCCTCTATATTTCAGCTACTTTCATGGCATTGGGGGCATTATTGGCACAACATGATGAATCCTCCAAAGAACAAGTAGTTTACTACATCAACATGACTTTGGTTAGCTACAAGCTCAACTATTCTTGAATGGAAAAGGCTTGCCTTTCCATCATCTTTAGTTCCCAGAAACTTAGACACTACATGCTCAACCATCCAATTAAGCTCATCTCCAAAGTTGATCCCCTAAAATATCTGTTATCAAGAACAACATTGAGAGGCTACATGGCTAAATGGGTCATGCTACTCAGTGAATTTGACATAGAATACACAAACCATAAATCAATCAAAGGGAAGGTCATTATGGACCAGTTAGCAGATGCTCCACTCATTGATGCCTATCCTTTAATAGCAGAGTTTCTAGATGAAGGGGTATTTTTAGTTTTGGAAGCCACTACATGGACATTGTATTTTGATGGGTCCCACACTAATAACAGATCTGGCATAGGAGTATTTCTCGTCACCCCCCCAGGTGACTATATACCTAAATCATTTAGACTGGATTTTCCCTAAACCAACAATATTTCTGAGTATGAGGCTCTCCTCACAGGCCTTAGGATTTTTTTCAATGGCATATCTCATGCTTGCACATCTTTGGCGACTCTCAACTAGTGATCAAACAAGTCAATGATGAATTCCTCACAAAGGATGACAAGTTATTACCTTACAAATGCATGGTCGATGATTTCAAGAAATATTTCATCTCCATCTAGTTTGACTAAATCCCCAGGGTACAGAATAAAGCTATTGATGCCATGGCCACTATTGCTTCCCTCCTCGATATGCCTAGGGATTGTACTGAATTTGAGTTCCTATTAGAAAAACTGTTAATTCCCACATACGACATCCGTGAGAGAAAAATGGTTTGTGATATTATAGGCCCTGAATCCTCTTGCTACCAAGATATTTATACCTATCTTCATGAAAGCACCCTACCATCTGACCTCACAAGAAACCAACGTAAATCATTTATCCAATGCACTACCTGCTACACCATCATCGATGATACACTTTATCAATGTGGGTATGATGGAACTCTCTTCCATTGTTTAGATGAAACCGAAGCCCACACGACACTAGTATAAGTGCATAGTGGTATTTGTGGGGCCCATTCTAATGGTATGGCCTTATCCAAAAGGATTCTAAGACTAGGGTATTACTGGCCTACAATGGAACATGATGTCTATGATTTTTTGAAAGGTGTCTTCCGTTTCAATAACATGCAGATTTGATTCATGCCCCGACACAAGAGTTACAACCTATCATGACACCTTGGTTGTTTTCACAATGGTGTTTTGACTTGCTTGGAAATATATACCCTCCATCATCCAATGGTCACACTTTCATTATCACAACCACTGCATACTTCACCAAGTGGGTGGAACCGATACCACTCACTCAAATCACTCGTGTTCAGATCTCTAAGTTCATCCTCTACCATATCCTCTGCAGGTATCGTATCCCCTCCACCATCATTAGTGATAATGGAAAGACATTCATGAATAAGTGCATTAAGTTCCTCTGTGAAACATATCATATCCAACATCATTGGTCCACCCCCTATTACCCCTAGGGTAATGGACAAGCAGAGGCAACAAACAAAACAATGATGAAAATCATTAAGAAGATGGTCAATAGCACTGGCCAAGATTGGCACCTCCATCTCCATCCTGCTCTTTGGGCCTATCACACATCCATCCATACCTCCACCAATGCTACTCCATACTCCCTTGTCTATGGAACTGAAGACACCTTTCCAATTGAAGTCAAAATCCACTCACTTTGAATATCACTCAAGAATCTCATCACTGAAAAAGACACCTGAGTGGCATAGCTCGCATAATCGGAATTGTTGGATGAAAAATGAGTCAAGGCTTATAACCATCTAATAGACTATCAACACCGACTCAAAAGAACCTACAATAAGAAATTCCACCCCCATCAATTCAATGTTGGTGACTTAGTTCTCAAGGAAAATTAGCAGAATCAAATAGATCAAGAAAATAAGGATAAGTTTGAAGCTAATTGGTTAGGCCCTTATGTCATCACCATCAAGTATGGTTTTGGAGCATACAGGATATCTACACCTGAAGGAGAGCCCCTGGAAGAACCCATCAACATCATGCATCTAAAGAAATTCTATACTTAGGTTAGCTGGGGTATCCTTCCTGGTAAAGTCTCAAAAGATTAAAAAAAAAAGTAAAAAATTATCAAAATCCAAAAATCCAAAATAGTAAAGAGAAATAATTCATCCTTTGGTGAAAACCACCCCTGTGTAGTTCCTTGGATACGTACGATTGGTGAAAACCTAGAAACAGGTGCCTTTTGTATAGGGTTTAATCATTATCTACCTCGCATCCTAGTTACTTTATGCTTTATCCATCTAGATCTCAATATCAACCCATCTGCTTGCATCTCCTAGTCGCTTGGTATATTTCTGGTTGAGCATGGGATGAACATCATCTACTATCCAACATATTGAACTTCTATCCTAATCTAAGCTTGTGTGTCACCTCAATACTTTTGTCGTCTTCATTTAGGATCATTCATCCTGTCTATCTCCATCTAGATCCCATCCCATCTATGTCAAACTACGTTGCCCCTACGCTTTCATGTAGGCAAGGCCGATCATTTGATCTGCCCCTAGGGCTTTGTTTTTTCTATTCTTATTGTCTATCTCTTTGGTGAGCTACGTTGCCCCTGCGCTTTGACGTAGGCAAGGTCGATCACTTGATTCACCCTCGAGGCACTTTTTCCTCCATCATCCATCACCATTTGTCCACTTTCTGATCTTAACCATCGCAAGTCTTTTGTTCTTTCCAAACTATATTGCCCCTACACTTGCATGTAGGAAAGGCTAATTATTTGATCCGCCCCTCGGGCTTCTCTTTTTTTTTCCTCCATCATCTATCATCATTGTCCTCTTTCCACTTTTATCCATGGTCTCTTATCGAACTACGAGGGCTCTGCACTTTCACATAGGAAAGGTTGATCTTTGATCAATGCCCGAGCCCCTAGGTCTTTAGGGTGTGTCAGTCTTGTGTCTTGTGTCAAGTCTTTAAGACATGTCCTTATCTCACTACTACCCGACAAATAAAATCCATTTGTATCACGAGATTTAATCATTTTTCGAATATCATACGTCATTAATCAATCATTTAGTTTAGCATCCATCTTTGGTCTTAACATGATGTATCCTTTCTAACAGACCTTATCAATCCCATCCATCATATTGATCCTATGGGAAAGGATATTTTGAAATTCATTGCAATCTTTTGATGCTCTTTCTTTTTGTTTATCCTTCCAGCTTCCTATCATCACTCCTTAAGGTCATCATAATCTCCAATATTATGATGGGTTTTGACTAGTTTACATAGGGACGTATCTTGATTTTTCTTTTTCTTGTTGTTTTCCTAGTTGTCATGTGTAGTACCCACCAAGCCCCTTGAGGTCTTGTATTATGCTGGGACATCCTTCTATGCTTGTGGTTATCCCAATACCTGGCCTGATCGAGGTCATCATGACTTTGGGGTATTGGGATGACCTTCTTGTTTGATGTGTTTGTTTATGCATTCGACACTAATCTGCCTTGGTCCATATACCATGGTAACAAGTGTCTTATGCTATAGCAAAAACCAGTGCTCTGAAGATGGTAATTTGCATTAGGATTGCATTTCATTTTTATCTTCCATTGCATTCATGTATCCTTCACCTTTCCTTTCCCCTAACTTAATATTTTGGATTGTGCAAACAATGATTCCCTCCACCTTTCTCCTTTCTTCTTAGGAGTCCTATGGTTCTTGATAGGTTCTGTCATATACCCATCGCCTTCTTCATTTCCATCATTATGTAAGCCGTTATTGGCATCACATTGCATTTTACACTATTATTCTAGGTTCATTATGTTGCATAATCACTTATGTCATATAGGCTCACATATTAAAACAACCACAATATAAATACTCATAACATCAATAACATCACATCCATTACATATCATACATGCATAAATAACCATCTCATTTTGCATATCAGGTCATCCACATAGGGATAGAAATCATCCATCGCATCCTGCATCATAGAGATTAGAAATCCTACAAATCATAATAAACATCCCTATAGAATAATCATAAGACATCCATCACATCCTCTGTCATAAACGTTAGGCATCCACATAATCATTATGCATCATAATCATACATCCATATAGGCAGTTCATACATAATAAAATCATAAACACACATATTCATATATAAATCATCCATCACAAAAGAATCATATAGTGTTAATAAGGGCTCCCACATATTATATCAAAAATCCAAAATCATACAATATCCATTGTGACATCCATAATAATGTCCATCATAATCACAAATACATATATGCATCATTTGTCATGAAAAATAAAGTACAAGTACATGACTATGGATATGCTCTGATCTCTGCTACTCTGTACTGTGTCTCATCCTATACCTTTCAATGACTAGGATCATGTCCATTTGGTTTGAACCATGAGCTGCCCACATCTGATCTTTGGGGTGACTCAGGCATCGAGCCTCTATGTGGGGGGGTCATCTAAGAACCACTGAATCCTCATATCCTTGTCCCCAGTGTTTGGGATGGCGTGGGCATCTACGGAGCCCATCACTGAAAGTGAAATGTACGCTACAATGGATCTAGAACTGCCCGCTGATAAGCAATCATCCAGAAAGATGCCTCTCTCATGAACTCATCTCTCTCTATCTCATGATCCCGAAGAATGTTTTTCTCCTATCTATATCAGTCCCGATCATGGATAAGGACTCTCCTCTCCTTTGCCCATGACCCCTGTGTCTACCCTTGCATTGCAACCCTCTTTGTAACCTATCTTTGTACCACTGTTGCATCCCTCTCCTCCAGGAGCTCCTGCATCTATGTCTAAAGGGCCTCCCTCTCTGACTCCATCCCATCATCTGAATCCTCATAGTCTCCTCCCTCTCCTACATCTATATTTGCATGGCCTCCCTCTCTATCTCCATCACCTATAAACGAGCCCTCATGCTCTCTTATCTCTCCTACATCAATCCCATATCCCCCACTCTTGCCAAAAGCTCATCCCGCTACTGTCTTAGCTCCCTCCGCTCTCTTAGTAGTCCCTCTACCTGCCTCCTCAAGTCCTCCATATCTCTCTCTACCTCTGCCAGCACCTATGTTAGAATCTGCTCTGACACTGCTCTAGCCGCTTGTTGAACCCGTTTGTGTAGTATTGGTAGGGTAGCCTTTAGTCAGTCCCTCCCACATCTCACTGAATCTCCTCCCTCCCACTCCCTCACCCCCCCCCTCCAAATGGGTAACCTCTGCATGTACTCTATCTTGGTCCCCAACCATCTTGTCTAAATCACCTCATAAGATATCTCTCTCTCTCGACATCCTGTACCTATGTGGTCAAATGGTCCACAATAAAGCCATACTCCCTCTATCCTGTGGCCTCTAATCTTATCACCTCTTCCTATAGCCTCCTCCCCTTAGCTCCAAGCCTGACAGCCTCTGCCTCTAGTCTCTTTGCACTACCTCTAAGTCTCTCAACCTCTTCTTAGTGATATGCAATCTCACCTCTGCTCCTCTCAATCATGTGACCAGATCCTCTATCTCTAGTGGAATCATCATCAAGGGAGGAATATCATGTATCTTTATGTCCATCACCTCTGCTCCCCCATCATCCCCATTATACATTTCCTCTACTGCCCCCTCATCCCTCTCCATCACCTCAGTATCTTGTCTCTCCTCCTTGGGTTGGCCCCAAGCCCTTTTTCTCCTCCTCCTCCTACCCAATCTTCGCTGAACTCATGCTAGATACTCCCCCTATCCCCTGCTCTATCTACCTCTAGCACTCCCTATTGTCCCCTGCTCTATCTGCCTCTGGTGCCCCCCGCTATCCACCTGATCTATCTACCTCTTATGCCCCCTGCTTCCCCCCCACCTTGGCTACCTCTGGTACTCTCCCCCACTATCCACCTACCCTAGCTACCTATGGTAATATCCCCTACTATCAAACTTCCTTGGCTACCTCTGTTGCTCTCTCCTGTTGTGTTACTACTCTACCTACTCTCGGTACTCTCCTCCACTATCCTCTTGCTATGGCTCCCCCTGGCTTCTCTTCTCCTCCCACTCAGGCTATCCCAACCCCTCTCCTCTATTGTCTCACTACTCTATCTACCTAATGTCTCCTTCCCTTGCTCATTGCCCTGACCTCATCCTCCTCTCCAAATCCCACTACCTCTACAATCATCTCCTCGGGGGTAATCCATAGAGGATGGTGTCACATAAATCGTGTCACATATATCATGGTGATCCCTACATTTACTGGTCCCTCAACCCTCCCTGGGTACTCTACTAGCTCTCACACTAGTGTCACCCAATGCTCCTATGCAAACTTTGTTGGAATATCCTCACCCCATAGTCACTCCCGGGTGACCCGTCTGAACATCTCAGGGGAACCTAGAATATCCTGTATCAGCCCATACTACCTCATCACCCGATCTGGCCTATGTGCCTATATGGTTCACGACTCTCTTCCAACCAAATAGCAATGCATCATGAATTAATCCCTATGCACCACCTCCTCCTCCCTCCATCCTCTAAATCATCGAGTCATATACAGCCTCCACACTATATCCTCCTCCTCCAAATCATCAAACACTCTCCTCCACCTGTCTAAGTCTCCTACACCCCGATACCACAACACCCACCCATCCTCTGCATCATACCACCAAGATATAGGTGCTACCTCATCTGTACTCCCCTCTCTCACCACAATTGGCCTAGCCACACAGATATGCTCCGAAGCCCACACCTACAACAATGTCACCTAACACATGCTGACCACCCCTTGATAAAAAATATGTGCATATCTTTGTACAGCTATGCCAAGATGCATGAACCCCATGCAAATTGTCCCTCCCTCCCCTTGATGATATGATGGATCACCTCCATGTAGCTAAGGCTGCCATGTCTCCCACTCCTATCTGGTATAAGTATACCTATGATCAACCTACATAGGTATAACGACAATGGTGGTACCCTCAGCCCTAAGCATCTACCCATGTCCAAGACACTCTTCTTTATCGGCGAGTCATCTTGCCCAAATAGGACCCAGATGGTCTGATCCAACTCCTCTACCTCTGACCTTAGCTCACTCACTAACCACCCTGCTATAGGCACTCTCAATATCTACTAGACATACTCCAACATCACTATCATCTCCCCTGTCGAAAGATGGAATGTCAAAGTCAAATAATCCTAGTGCTCGATCAAGGCTGTCAGCATCACCTGATGTGCCCTGATGGATGGATAACCTAGGAAATGTAGCAACCCTGCCTCCACCAAGAACTAATGGTCCACCGTAGTCATTGCTCGCTGTGTCATTGTGAGCACCATTGATCTCCTCTCTTGCATCCGTAATGTCTCAAACCTCTGTAGTCAAAACCACAATCTGTCCCACAATTTGTCAATCACCACATCATTACCTTTAATTCTTTCACTGCTCCAGACACTTTTCCCACACCCATTTTCCTCTATCTCGGCCCTAGGTACCTTTTCCCCTAACTCCCTCCCTTGACGCCCACACCCTTTTCGGGCGAAACCCTCCGTTCTTTGCACCTTTTCCTTCTCTTTAATCTTTCTCACCATCTTGTCTCAGGGCACAACCGCCCCTCTCTATTGGACACCACTGGGCATTGGGTGGGGCCACCCCTTCCTAGGCATCGCCACCCCTTCCTTGGGCACTGCCGCCCATTGGGCGGGGTTGCCCTTGTTGAGGCGAGGCTGCCCGATGGGCGCCATCATCGCCGCCTCAAGCGAGGCTACCCAATGGGCGGTGCCACCTCCGCCTCGGGTGGGGCCACCCCTACCCAGGGTGGGGCTGTCCCTACCTAGGGCGGGGTCACCGATTTGGGTAGGGCTGCCCTGCTTGGGCATGACTACCCATGCCCAAGGCGGGGCCGCTCCTCCATGGGGCGCGATCGCCCCTTCGTGGGGCACGACCGCCCATTTTTTGGGCATGGCTTCGCCTATATGGGCCAACTAGGAAAATAGACCTCAACTAACCTAAACCCTTGTTTCTTCCATCCTCTAACTTCTTGGACATTTCTACCAACCCGCCCAACGAAATAACATTTTTTTTCTACCCATTTTCCTATTCTACCCTGAAACCAAAACCCATGTTTTTTAAATTCCATTAAATTTAAAAATATATCTCACAATGCTAAAATCACAAAGGGGGTTTTGAGCCTAACCTGGCGTGGGACGACACACTTGACGTAGAAACTTCACACCTCATCTGTGTGGTGGATGATCTCATCATCATAATCATCCGGCATCGTCTCTCACTCATCTTCTTCCTCTCCTCTCCTCACTTTCCCAACTGGAAACTATCCAAATGAGGAATAGTAATTCTTAAATTACTATTTGTAACTTTCCCCCTCTTTTTAAATTTAGGGAATTTTTCCCTTTTATTTAAATTTCTTTTCCTCCAATTAATCCTCAAACTTCTGCGGCCCGCCATTTGCACCCCGTGTCTCGGATTGACTCAGTTCAAAAGGAAACCCTGCCTAGTTTTTCAAGCTCTATCCAACCATACGCTCTATTTCTTCATATCAAGAGGTCACCCGCCCCCCCTATTTTCTTCCCCTTCCGCGCTCTCGAGGGGGCATACCCTACCAATCCATCCACACCTATTTCTTGGTCATCTTCCCACTTGATTAGAGCATCACCTTTCACTACCCTATATTTGGGCAACTCACACAACCTCTCCTATATTGGGGCATCCTTTTTCTAGTCATTTCTTGTATAGAGTCACCTATATTTTATTTTTTCTTTGAAACTGTTATTCTAAAAATATTTTGAAGAGGAGCAAAATGTAGACACCTAAATTTGACCCTTTCATTAATCCACTTTATCCCCTTCATCAAACATTAATTAAATTATTTATTCAATTAATGTCCTTTTCCTAATGTCCCTAAGGTATTTAATTCAAATAATTAAATATTTTATACATAAGCCCACTTCATCTCTAAATTAAATAAATACAATCAATTTATTTAATTTATTCAATTTTAAATTCTTTCTTTCTCTCTCCTTGTCACAACCTCCATAATGTTTTCACTAAATTGGATTAATTTAATTAATCCTCCATTAAGGTGTGCATATCCTTAATTGGGATTAATATCACATCCTACGTAAATTTCCACTTGTCTCTAATCATTATTAATTAACCTAAGCACTTGTTTACACAATCTTAATCCTAATCACTTACCCCTTTTGACATGTCCTTAAGTCAACCTTCTTGGTACTTACCTTTTTTAGGTTGACCTCTTCCCTATGTAAATTAAAAATTCACATTTATTCCCCCCATGCATTTGTCTTCTCCATGACATCTCATATGCCACATCATACCCAAAGGATAAGGACCCCTTTTAAGGGAATCTTGTCCTACCCTTTTG
Source organism: Sequoiadendron giganteum (assembly GCA_007115665.2). Classification (NCBI taxonomy): domain Eukaryota; kingdom Viridiplantae; phylum Streptophyta; class Pinopsida; order Cupressales; family Cupressaceae; genus Sequoiadendron; species Sequoiadendron giganteum. The sequence continues at coordinate 340,215,453 of CM021100.1, read as the reverse complement.
TCTCTCCCAAAAAGTGAATTAAAAATTCACTTTTATTTTTTCAAGGCCTTCCCCATTCCCCATGTTGACAAGAGATGACTTTCTAAAAAGTCATCACTTGTCACTTTCAGCTCCACTTAGGGACAAGGGATAAATTTTTGGGGAAATCTTCTCCCATCCCAAGATACTTGCAAGTACCTTGGGACTACATCCCCCTCTCCATGTCATTTTTACCCTTGCCATATCACCCTATCCTTCAAACACTTCACCCGCCACATGTCAAGATGTGAGGGCTTGTGAGTCCTCAACTCACCATAGCCCTCCATCTTGGCCATGGTGGCTCAATATTGATTGTTAAATTTTCTAGAGAATTCAACTTTTTCTATAAATACCCCCTACCTACCTTCATTAAAGGAACTAGCTCTTTGAATTTATGAGCATTGTGCATCTAGAGACTTAGTCATTTTGCACCCTTATGCTACCAAAATTTCCCACTCAATTTGCAAGCATCATCTTAGCCATTTATTCATTAGCAGTAGCATTACATTTTTCCATTGTAGCTTCATCAAAATATCACATTGTTCATCTTGCATCTAGCCATCTAAAGAGCATACAAGCATACAACATCAAGGGTCAACCAAGGGATTTCAAAAATAAAGAAGGTATAATCATTTGTTATCTTTGTTATCTTATTTATTTGTGTTAGCATTCCTTAGGCTAACCTTGATGTGTACCTTTATGTTTTTCCATTACTGCATAATAGTTATTTTGCATCATTAGAATAAGGTAAACTTCAAGGCTTCACATTTTTGGCACACTCGGTGGGACCCACGTCACGAGTGTTTTATTTAACATTTTTTTTTGTATAAGAGTTTTGTAGATTCTAACACAGAAGACTGACTACACCCAAGGGGTGGCCACACCCAACGCAAGAGACCGAGTACACCCAAATAGTAGACTGTTCTATGTCTTTTTAATATTTTTTGATTTTTTATTTCTTGCAGGTTCGCAGAAGACCGACTACGCACAAGGGGTGGGCACGCCTGACATAGAAGATCAACTATGCCCAAACAATAGACTATTTTTCTGCTTTCTGACTTTTGATTTCTTCCAGGTTCACAAAAGACCGGCTACGTGCAAGGGGCGGCCACGCCCAACACAAAAGATCAACTATGCCTAAACAACAGACTATTGTACTACTTTTTATTATTTTTTGACTTCTGATTTCTTGTAGATTTCATAGAAGATTGACTATGCCCAAGGGGCGGCCCCGCCCAGACAACAAATTGTTTTGCTGCTATTTTTTTAAGTATTTTTTGACCTCTGATTTCTTGCATGTTCGTAGAAGATTGAATATGCCTAAGGGGCAGCCATCTCCAATGCAGAAGACCAGCTATGCCCAAGGGGTGGCCATGCTCGAACAACAAATTGTTTTGCTGCTATTTTTTAGTATTTTTTTACCTCTGATTTCTCGTAGGTTCGCAGAAGACCAACTATGCCCAAGGCGTGGGCATGCCCAATGCAGAAGATTGACTATGCCTAAGGGGTGGCCACACCCAAAATAAAGAGATGATGACACTCAGAAGAAAAACTCGCTCATGAAAATTAGAGAAAAAACTACTAATTTGTTTCTTACATGGCAAAAGGACTTTTAATTAGATGTTTGCTTTCATTCATTGTACACTAATTAGGCACATAGATTAAGTATGAAGGGTTAAATAAATTTTTTTCTTTGTCTGAAAGTAATCTACTGACGTATCGAATCTCCTTGTGCCATTTGGTGATCCTGGGTGATGAGAATTCAAATTTTCCTATAAATACCCCCCACCTACCTTCATTAAAGGAACTAGATCTTGGAATTTATGAGCATTGTGCATCTAGAGACTTATTCATTTTCTACCCTTATGCTACCAAAATTTCCCACTCAATTTGCAAGCATCATCTTAGCCATTTAGCCAAGCCTTTTAGCCATTAGCATTAGCATTTCATTTTTCCATTGTAGCTTCATCAAAATATCACATTGTTCATCTCGCATCTACCCATCTAAAGAGAATACAAGCATACAACATCAAGGGCCAAGCAAGGGATTTCAAAAACAAAGAAGGTATAATCATTTGTTATCTTAGTTATCTTATTTCTTTGTGTTATCATTCCTTAGGCTAATCTTGAGGTGTACCTTTGTATTTTTCCCTTATTGCATACTAGTTTTTTTGCATCTTTCTAATAGGGTAAACTTCAAGGCTTCACAAGATCAATAATAATATTGCCCTACGAGTCCACACACTGTCTGGTAGTAGGATTATAGGCTCCAGCTACTATCATTATTACTTCAAGACATTGGACTGAAAGAGGAAATAGAGAAATACGAGACAATCCAAAGTCAACAATTCTTAAAGTCCTCCCCATTACCTCCTCGACAAACATTTCCAAGAATAATTCCTTATAATGGAATGGACCCAGGTTGATGTCAGTGATATTTTCCCAACCATAATCCACCTTACTAGTAGTGATGGTAGGACCCTGATGCTTATACTTCAAGGTATAAGGGAGTTGTTCTGGCTTGATCTTTTTAGGCTTTACTCCTAGTTTTGAAGTCTCCACAGGTTGACTCCTTTGAGAAGCCTCACCTGATGCTCCTCCTATATTTATTTCTAAAACAAAACCCAATATTAGATCCATAAGAATTATAAAAAACCAGGTTAGAGATATCACCTTCCATGTATTTTCTTCATACTTAGCCAAAATCACATACTCACTGGAGGTGGGACCAAGCAGAATACATACCTAGAAGGCTTTAAAGGACTGCCGAGAGTAGAATTGGAATGGACATTAAAATCGAAACAAACCACATAGCGGGATTGAGACCATAATGAAAAATGGTTACCGAGATCGGGACCAGAATGAAAATGGGACCCGATACATGAAGAAGTTTGAAATCCCTATCTAGTTCCTCTTTCGATTTTTCCAGAGTAAAAGACATTTGAAAATCCACAATTCATCAGAAGTGAGCTCGGGAATGAATCATGTATGCATTGGTTGTCGCCCACAAAAGGATATAAAAGTCATGGAAAATCCTAACCTGGGAAGTGGACATTCTAGCAGGTGACTAACATCCTCTTATGGTCGTTCATTTACATTGTCAAACTAGGGAACGTATACTTGAAATGGAGTGGCACTGTATGTGCACTAAGAACCAGTTTTAGCCACAATTTACTAGAAATAAATGCTTGAAAGGAATTCTACTTCTGATGCAGGAACGTAAGGCAAAGTCTTCTCAACTTAAGAATAACTTAATTAAAGCATAAATTGTGACAACTATTATTGAGAAACAAACCATGAAATGGTCTTAAGCTATAGAAAAAAACACAGGGATGGATTCCTTATGTTGGAGGAACAATATAAGATTGAGTTTGCGCTGAAACTTTCTGGAATGACATTCTAACTGATAAACAACATGAAATAAACAACTAACTACAGATACTCACAAAGTGGGCCCCCTTAGCAAGCATCAACCAATTTATGCAAGAATTGAACTCAAAACTTCATCAACTTTTATTCATAAACTTGGAATCATATACATGGTCATTCTGCTTGTATGAAAACTAACACAAAACTATGTTTCTCATTATAATACTAACTCGAACATACTTTGTTCTGTTCTCTTATCTCTAATCTAGTATAATCGTATCCAATCTAATCTATTCACTATTCACTCATGTAGGAGGAACACTTATTTATAAAAAAACAACTAACTAACTAACTAATAGAGAGAGATGTGGACATAAATGCTTCCTAATACCGAGGAATAAACTTCTCATAAATGAAAGCATATCTATTCAACTGATTCAAAGAGAATCTAGCATTCCACTCTTCCTAGATTGATGACCATTTAAATTTCCTCCCAATGACCTAGACATAGAGTCTTCACTGGAACAACCTCCTCGATGTCGTGCTGGAAATGGACTTTATTGTAGGGCCAAGATCTGCTGCACATTGACTCGTTCATGCTCTTTTCAACAACCTACGAAACACATGGCGACAGAGGAGAAAGAAAGCATGCATATAATAACACGATACTCATTCATTAATCACACACATTAAATCCATCTCATTTATCCAAAAACTGCATGCATCATATCAGTCAATTGGGAGGTCAAATAGGGCAATGAATATAGACATACAAAGATATTAAGCTGCAGGAATATAGGAATATGTTGCCATAGGATACTACCTAAGTTTAGATAAAAAGTTTATAATCAAAGAGTTAAAACAACTATTAACAAAAGAGTAAGGGTATTTAAAAATAAATCATGATATTAAAATTATGAGCATATTTTGGGCTCATCATTTTCCCCCTACTTATCCTAATGCTGGTCCTCTAGCATTAAGCTTTCTAGTTGTTTCTCTGAAATCGGTAGGAGTAGCATGGCCTTGCATTGAAGTTCCAAACTTGTAGTAGAAGCCTCTGTAAATTTTTCATCTTTCATACCTGCGAGCTTCTGTATCTTCATTAAAATTTGTAGCCAAATAAGGGTATAGTGGCCACATTAAAATTGGAGGTCGAAATGTTAATGGCAACCATAATTCAAACCTTTCCTAGAGACCTAGCTTTATATACCTTTTTGACCTTCTAATGCCTACTCTAAAATTCAGAGGGCTATGAGGCTCAGATTTTCTCAGACCAATAGTCAGTTTCTCCCATCTTGTTTTAATTCTAGAAGATGAAAGATTCCAAAACAAATATGGTTGGCCTTTAAATTCGTCATATTCCTACTTTCTAAGATCGAATATTTTTATTCTTGCTACAGGATCATAGAATCCATATGCAACAATAAGCCAAGTTCTTAGAACTGTTTGAGGATCTGAGCTTTTAGGTCACAGGGGAATAGGTTATTTCCTTTCAGCTTCCTCATAATCCTCTAATTGCTTCCCATAGTTAATTTCATTAGCCACCCAAGATATAAGTGACCTTAGATGAATGCAATATAGAGAAGTGAATTCCATTCTATTTCAAAAGGGATTAACAAACCATGCAAATAAAATTCACATAAAGAATTTCTTAGCCAATTGGGTGCTGTCTGATATGCATCATAAAATTCTTTAGCTGAATGAATGTCAGGGTCCAAATTTTTGGAAATTCTCATCAATTGGAACCACAAAAATTGCTCTTTAAGGCACATTGCATACACCCTAGGTGGTGGTCTACATTCCATGATTTTTCTAGCTACCTTCATCATTTCATTCATTTTCTCCTTCATTTCTTGGATTTCCTATTTTTGGCTTTCAATTTCTTTTTTAAATTTCTTCTTCTCTTCTTCCCAAAGACTTTGTTGAAGTTCATTTTTAACCAAATGGCGGAAACTCAAAGTCTGAAGTGTAATAGGCGTCCAGGTAATTTTAAGATATTCTAAATACTCAATCAGTAATGTTCTTTTATACACAACCAATGCACAACAAGGTTCAGAGGGAAATGGTGTTTCATTGAATACTTTAGTTTGTTCTAGTTGTTCTTCCTCTTGTTTCTCAGGAGGAGATTGTGCTTCTCCTAAAATTTTCTCAACTACATCATCCAAATCATTAAGACTTGACATCCTCCTTTCATCACTACAACCATGCTGTGCTTCCTCAACTTTCTAAGTTTCAGTTTGCAATTCCTCAGGAATAACAGAGGAACTGTGTGGAACATTCTCAGATACACTCTGAGAATCCTCATGACTAAGCTCCTCAGACTCCTCAAAAATGACTATAATTTCTGGCTAGATGGAGGTTGAGGTAATTTTACTCCATTTCATTGTTGAATCTCTCTTAGGCAATGTAGCAGATGTAGGAGGTTCTTTTGCAGGTTTCCTCTTTCTAACTTGCCTAGGGGATTCACACTCAGTGAGAGAGGATGATGATGAAACTATGGTGGCAACATGTGTTGCTGCAAGGAAAAGTGGGGTAGAATGTTTTCGCTTTTGCATTTGAGGGCTTGTTTTTTGGGTTTTCTCAGCCCTAGATGATTCTCCTACTTTTGTTTTCCCTTTTACTTTTCTTGTAGCAGACCTAGTTTTTACTTGGGTAGAGGGCTCAGGTGTGGAGGCTGCAGGACTAGGTGTTGTAGGAGCAGATGATTCTTGCTTTGCTTCCCTACTCGTGGATTCTACTCTCTTTTCTTTTTTCTTGGGCTATGCAGGGAGTGCTCTAGGAGGTTCTAGAGGTTGCAATCCTTTCTAAGAAACAAATTATTGCCAAGAAAGGGGTGATACATCCCTCAGGGAACACTCAATCAATAGTTTAATAAGGGCATGATGGGTGATATAGTTATCTTTACCCTTCTGGATTTCATGGGCACTACGTTCCAAAAGATTTAACAAAAAATTTGGGACATTGACAGCTAAAGCATGCCTCATATGACTCAATAGTTTAAAATGATAAGAATGCAAATAGGAAAAACATCCATCAGAAGTCAAATACCTTATTATGAAGGAGACATATTCTAAATATCGGTAAGGCAGTGACACTCGTTTGCATCCATGCTTTGAAACATCTAAGGGTCCATCTATTGACAATGTGAATTTTGTCCTAGAAGAGATAGCATCCCTTCCTCAAGGAAAGTTATCTCCTATCGCTGGAAGCCCAGTCACTTCAAAAATCCATTCTTCTATAGCAGTTATTGTTAAACCCCATACTATAGCCTCTTCCTCTAAAAGAGTTCTCAAAAATTCACCTGCAACTTCCTCATTAAAGGAATCTATCCTCAGAAAATAATTCAGCCATCCGCAAATACTGAATGCCTGAACCACTTGAGGATTTTGTGTTAAGGCTTCATGAGCTACTAGCTCATGTCTTACTAGCTGACCACCCATATTCACAAACTGTTTTGTTAAAATTCCTGAAACTCAACCTCTTCTGAAAACTTGAAAAACACTTTTTCTTCACTTTGCTTCTTTCGTTTCGGCTTGTTACCTTTCTTTACTTACCAAGAATGATATAAAAGACAATTGCATGCAATGATATTTTAGAAACTACTTAAATTAAGCAGTTAATTTGCTGATCAGGGTAAAAGCACATAGTCATTCTTGGCAAGTATAAAAAAAAAACTGTCTTTAACAGACATGGCAATGGAAAAAAGATTTTTTTTGAAATAGATTATCCCCACCCCCTACTTAAGATTTGGCATGTGTCCACACATGTGCGAAAGGATGGACAAAGAATAGGTAGTATTGACTGATAGACACACTGTAATCAATGAATAAATGAAATAAATGAATGATGTGACAAATAAAAAGATATCGTGTACCTTGAAATAAATGCTCGCAGATGTTGGGAGATATCATAGCATAGTCTGAAATGACCGCTAGAAAAGAAACCATAAATGAAGGTGGTACGACAAGATGGGTGACGTAGAAAATAAAGATGGAATGAATGATGGTGATGGATGGTGATGGAGAAAGTGGTTTACGTAAAATAAAACCTTTATTATGGACATGCAACATAGTTTTTTAAAGAGATGCTGCGGGAAGAAGACTAAAGCCTTTTGTTGCATGAAGATTAGTGGTTGCATCTGAAACAAATTGCTTCATAAATTCTTCTTTGGATGTCAGCTTATGATACAACCGAAGATAGTGTCCATTAACCAATAGCTTGAATCAGATAGGATCTATTGTAGCCAACTGAACTGAACCATTATCAAACACATTTTATATTTCATAAGGACCAAGCCATCTTGTCATGAGTTTACCTTGATTTTCCTTGTACCTGGAGTCATAGAGCAGTGCCTAATCACTGGCAGATAAATGCTTAGTTCTGATATTGTGGTCATGCCATTTCTTCATTTTCTATTGGATAGCTTCAATATGCTACAGGGCAACTTTCCTTATCTCATCCAATGCATTCAGCTATAGGAGGCATTCTTTTTGGGCTTCTAAAAGATCAATGTTAAGCTGAATAGTAGTCCTTAAGGTCTTATGCTCAAACTCTATTGGCAACATGGTAGTTTTCCCATTAAGTAACTCAAAAGGGGTAAACCCTATAGTTTTCCATGTTGTCCTATAGGCCCAAACTGCTTTTGGAAGATGACTGCTCTAATATTTCTTGTGCAACTATATTGTTTTTGTAAGGATTGCCTCTAATTCTCTGTTGGTAACCTCTGCCTGACCATTGGCTTGAGGGTGATAGGGGCTTGACTTTATGTGCCTGATCTTGTAAGCATTCATCAATGCAATGATCAAGTTTGATGTAAACTAAGATCCTTGATCAGTAAAAAGTTCCCTTGGGACTCCAAACTGAGTAAAAATCTTCTCATACAGGAAATCAACAACTTTATTGTCACGGGCATGTGTCATTGCTTTCACTTCCACCCACTTGGTTACATAATTAGTGCAAACCAAAATGTAGGATTTCCCATTGGATGGAGGATCAATAGGCCCAAAAAAATTCATGCCCCACTTATCAAAGAGACTAACTACCACTAGCGGATACAGGGGCATTTCATCAGACCTTGTTAATCTCCCCATTCATTGACATCTATCACATTTTTTGGTGTAGGCTACAACATTCCTGTGTAGTGTGGGCCAATAGTACCCTGTGTTAAGTACTTTGATTGATTTTCTCTTGGATGCAAAGTTCCCACCACATGGCTCATCATGACAAGCATGCAAAATTTCGTAGGTATCATCTTCTCTAACACACCTTCGCATGACTTGGTTAGGTCTTGTGTAAAATAAACAGTCTGTAATCCATGAAAAGTTAAAACTTTTCTCAATCAACAGCTTCCTGTCTTTTGGTGAGAAGTGGGCTAGAATTTTGTTGGCTACTAAATAATTTGCAATATCTGCATACCATGGAGTTTGAGCAGCAATAGAAAAAATATGTTCATTAGGAAATCTATCATCAATTACTTCAGAGGTGGTAGGTGTAGTTGTTTGAAGTCTTGACAAGAAATTAGCTACCACATTTTCCCTGCCTAGCTTATCAATAACTGTGATATCAAATTCCTGCAACAATAGGAGCCACCTTGCTAATCTCCTAGATATGGCAAGCTTATTCATGAGGTACCTTATTGCTGCATGATCTATATGAACAAATATTTGGTAACCAGTGACATAATGCTGAAACTTGTTTAGGGCATACACAACTATTAGTAATTCTTTCTCTGTGATAGTATAGTTTAATTCTGGGCCTTGAAGGTTTTTGCTAATGAAATATATGGCATGCTCTATGGAATTCTCTTTCTGTCCTAAAATTGCCCTTATGGCATAATCAGAAGCATCTGTGTGTATATGAAAAGGCAGACTCCACTTGGGTCCTTGAAGAATAGGTGGCTTAGTAAGTAAGTTCTTAAGTGGTAGGAACAATTTTTCACAGGCCTCAGTCCAGTTAAATTCACAATGCTTAGTCAGTAAGGCATACAAGATACTAGCTATTTTGCTGAAATGTTTAATAAATCTTCTATAATATCCAGCATGTCCTAAGAAGCTTCTAACATCCTTTTGTTTCATAGGTGTTTGCAAAGTTAGAATGACTTCTATTTTTGTAGGATCAACTTGAATTCCTGTTAGAGAGATATGATGGCCTAAAATAATTCCTTCTTGCATCATCATAAAACACTTCTCACTATTTAAAGACAAATTGTGCTCATTACATCTTTTCAACACTTTCTCCAAATTTTTTAATGCTTTTTCATAAGTAACTCCATAAGTGGTGAATTCATCCATGTAGATCTCCATAGAATCAAGAGAAATGTTAGCAAAAATACTAATTACTGCCCTTTGAAATGTTGCAGGTGCGTTACATAGGCCAAAAGGTAGGACAAAGTAGGAAAATGTTCCCCATGGATAGGTAAAAGTTGTTTTGTCTTGATCCATAGGGGCAATTTTAATTTTATTATACCCACCATATCCATCCAAAAAGGAGAAATAATTTTTACCAAATAATGAGTTTAGCACTTGATCAACAAATGGTAGTGGAAAGTGATCCTTTTCAGTTGTTGTGTTTAGCTCTCTGTAGTCTAGACAAACTCTCCATTTTCCACCTTTTTTAGAAATGATCACCAATGGAGATACCCATTGACTGTCTAAAATGTTGTAGATAAAACCAACATCAAGCAATTTTTGGAGCTCATTTTTAACTATTTCCTTGAGTGTTGGGTTTATCCTTCTTTGAGGCTAGCTAACAGGTGAACAGTCTTCCTTAATGTAGATCCTATGAGTATAGAGTTGAGGATCTATTCCCTTCATATCCCCATAGTCCCATGCAAAAGTTGTGTTGATCTTGCAGCATTGTGACTAGGGTAGTTTGTTGAGATTGATGTAGCTTATTATTGATATTCAGATAGTGGCCTAGAGACAAATCAATTTGCTTGGTAAGATCATTCATGGAGTCTACTGATAAATGTGGTGTTTGTATTTCTTGTGGAAGAAAATGTTGATAAACTGTAGGAATTTTAAGTGGCAGGCTCTCAAGATTTAGTTGCTGCAGGAAGCACTGCTGAGGATAGTTATCTAAAATAGATGGGTTACTTATATTAGATTTGGACTACAAAATTTGAAAAAGTAGGTTATCCTCACTCTGAAGTTGGGAAAACAGATTAGTTTGCAACACCATTAAGTGAGCCAATGAACTGACTTCTTCAGTTTCCTCACCTAAATTTGGCCAAATTGGTTGAGATAAGTCTGGCTGAGGCTGGGCAGGTGGGTAGAAAGCCAATTTCTTTGTTGACTGACCACCAAAAATTATCATGTCTCCTGAATGAAATCCTATAAAAGCATTAGTTGTGGTTAACCATGGTCTACCTAGGATGATAGGATATCCTCCCAAAGTTGCCTTAATGGAAAATATGGTGAAATCTGTTGGGTATTCCCAAGACTCAAGGTTGACAATTATATCTTCTACCATGCCATTAGGTGTTATTGTAGTTGTAAACCTAATGGTTAGGATATTTAAATACTCCACAATATGCTTGGTCATTACATTGATGGCTGCACCAAGGTCAACCAAAACATTCTTTACTATTTGACCATTAATATTTATTTGTACCACAGGACTCTCAGGGTCAGCATATTTTCGCATGACTTCCTTCCCTAACATAATATCTGCCAAATGTCCTAGAACATGGATAGTTTGGGGATCCTTTTTCTTTCTTCCAGGTTTCTTCAAATAGGCCTCTTTAATGGCTTTTGCATAAATTGGAACATCTTTAATGGCTTGAAAGAGGGGAATTTGAATGTGTACATTTTTTAGCTAATCCAAAATATCAAAAGTAGGCTCTTCCATAGACTTGGGTGTAGTAACTTGCAATCTCTGAGGAAAAGGTGGTTTGGCTTGATGCTGTAGTACAAGCTCCTTAGAGACAGTATCTGATATAGGTATATGTTCTGCAGGACCAGTAAGTTGTTCAGAGGCAGGGTTTGGAATCTTAGTAATTACTTGCAGCTGTGGAGCAGGTAGAGTGGTTCTAGACCTGAGTTGGATATCATTAATATTTAGGGCATATGATGGAAATTGATTAGCTTCTGAAAAATACATAGGTTGTTGTTGTTGTTTCTTATTATTAGGATTTGGAAATGGTTGAGCAGGAATAGGAGTTTGTTTTGGAGGGCCAGTATTTGTTGCAGGTGTTATAGGAGGTGGCATGAGGGTCTGAGGTTGTTGCTGCTAAAGCTACAAGAATCTAGCGGATTGGCTCTGCCATTGTTGAAAACCTCTCCATTGAGAATTCTGCTGCCAGTTACCTTGGGGTGGAGTCCATTTTCCTTGTGGCTTCTGCCAACCTCCTTGAGGAGATTGCCATTGAGGACTCTGATAGCTAGGCCAGTGTGGTTGAGAGGTATTTCAAGGTGGTGATGGGCCATATGTAGGTTGCCATTGGTTATTGTAATTAGAGTAAGAATTACCAAAAGTCAAAGGGTCTTGAGGCATACCTTGTCTTTGAGCCCATGGGTGCCTTTGTGCAATGTAGAATACTTGGTCATCATCACCCTCTACTACCTTAAAATTAGTAGGTAATTGCTTAGCCTCTAGGTTAGCCACCATCTTACATCTGCAGTCATGCTTCTTCTGTTGGTAATGTGGATAGAACTCGGCCAAGATTCCTTTAGCTTCCTCATGTTTCTTCCGAGCTTGCATAGTATCCAACTGCGTAGCCATATTATTTATGATATCTTGCTTGAAATCAAATAGCAAATTTGAGATCTCCATCTATGAAACTCCATTAGTAGAAGAATTTCCCACTATGGCTTGATGACCTCTACCCTTCTTGAAATTTTCTCGAGAGTAGTTATGACATATGGTCTTAATATCATCCCAAGGCACTTGGGTTATATCTCCTCCTCCCATCAGATCCAGGGCATCAATAAAAGAATCATTGATTCCCCTCAGAAAAAGTAGTTTCTGAGATTCTTTATTAAGAGTATGGTCTAAATTATTTATCAAGGAAAACAAGAACCTTGAGATATAGTCTTCTAGGCTTTTGTCCTTTTTTGAATTCAGAATATATCATCATCCTTACTACCTCTCTTACAATATTCCTTATATTTCTCAAGAAATTTTGTTTGCATGATTGCTCAACTATCAACAGCATCCCTTCCCAAACTCATAAACCATCTAAGAGCTCCCTCCTTCAAAGTAGCAGGAAACAACTTCAGCTTGTGAGCATCTAAAGTGTAATCATAGCTTCAACAAAGGATGTCAAACTCAAACAAGAAAGTGTCTGGGTCCTCTGTAACTAGTCCATAGAACTTGGGAGGTAACGAAGAAGGAATATTTTTGAGGTTGGCATTATCTTGCTAGGCTATGATAGGGAATTCAAAAGCAGGAGGTCGATTAGGTGGATTTTGTGCCATATTTGCTTGATGGAGTATCCAGGCAAATGGATTCTCTTGAGGTTCTTCGTCAGCTAGGTCAAAGGTAAATTCAACAAGCGGGTCTTCAGCAAATGGATTGATATCTTGGTCTCCTCCTTCCTCAAATATATTATAAGCTAGTTCAAAATTGTTATGAGTGAATGGAAGGTTTGGGAGGAATCTTCCTAGAGCGTCTCTTCTTCTATGCATGTAACAGACTTAACTGAAAATTGAAGGATTTGAAAATTCTTGGATAATCACACTAAACTACTACTACTAGTGACTATGACAGGTTCTTAGCTTGACACCATCCCCGACAATGGCACCAAAAATGGTTGTCACCCACAAAAGGATATAAAAGTCATGGAAAATCCTAAGCTAGGAATTGGACATTCCAACAGGTGACTAACATCTTCTTATGGTCATTCATTTACATTATCAAACCAAGGAAAATATACTTGAAATGGAGCAGCACTATATGTGCACTAAGAACCAATTTTAGCCACAATTTACTAGAAATAAATGCTTGAAAGGAATTCTACTTTTGATGTACAAACGTAAGGCAAAGTCTTCTCAACTTTAGCATAACTTAATTAAAGCATAAATCGTGACAACTATTATTGAGAAACAAACCATGAACTAGTCTTATGTTGCAGGAACAAACATAGGGATGGATTCCTTATGCTGCAGGAACAATATAAGATTGAGTTTGTGCTGAAACTTTCTGGAATGAAATTCTAACTGATAAATAATAGGAAATAAACAACTAACTATAGATACTCACTAAGTGGCCCCCCTTAGTAAGCATCAACCAATTTATGCAAGAATTGAACTCAAAACTTCATCAACTTTTATTCATAAACTTGGAACCATATACATGGTCATTCTACTTGTAAGAAAACTAACACAAAACTATGTTTCTCATTATAATAATAACTCGAACATACTCTTTTCTATTGTCTTGTCTCTAATCTAGGTTAATCTTATCCAATATAATCTCTTCACTGTTCACTCACGCAGGAGGAACACTTATTTATAGAAAATAAACTAACTAACATAGAAATATGTGGACATAAATGCTTCCTAATACCAAGGAAAAAACTTCTCATAAATGAAAGCATATCTATTCAACCGATTCAGAGAGAATCTAGCATTCCACTCTTCCTAGATTGATGGCCATTTAGATTTCCTCCCAATGACCCAGATAGAGAGTCTCCATTGGAACAACTTCCTCGATGTCATGTTAGAAATGGACTTTACTACATGGCCAAGATCTGTTGTGCATTGACTCATTCATGCTATTTTCAACAACTTGCAAAAAATATGGCAACAGAGGCGAAAGAAAGCATGCATATAATAAAACAGTACTCATTCATTAATCACACACATTAAATCCATCTCATTTATCCAAAAACCACATGCGTCATATCAATCAATTGGGAGGTCAAATAGGGAAATGAATATAGACATACAAAGATATTATGCTGTAGGAATATAGGAATGTGTTTCCATAGGATACTACCTGAGTTTAGATAAAAAGTTTATAATCAAAGAGTTAAAACAACCATTAACAAAAGAGTAAGGGTATTTAAAAATACATCATGATATTCAAATTATGAGCATATTTCGGGCTCATCATGCATTGCAAACAAAGGTTCATGACCAGAACCATTTATGGATTCAACCCTTGGATAAGATCAAACATGACATCATCATTAGAAGTTTCACAGTATAGCAAATTGCATTATGACCTTAGCACGAGGTCACTTGATAAGCCCGAGGGCGTTAAATTAACTATACTGACCTATCCCCATATGACCTAAGGGAAACCAGCAACTAGGGCACAACTTTAAATTAACATGGACGCATCAAATTAAGAAATTAGGGCATGAAAACCCCACATGAAAAATCATCGAGTCAACACATGAAAAGGATAGAAAGGTTAAATAACATATCAAAGACCATTAAAAACCCTAGAATCCCTCCAAAAAATGACACCCTAAACCCTAGGGCATGACGGTATGGACATGATCAACACAAAAATGATCACGATGATCAAGACAACTAGAAAAGATGAAAAGAAAGAAAATGAGACAATGAGGGAAAGAAAAACAAACAACAAAAAGCAAAAACAAAGATCCACAAGAAAAATTTACAAATCACATGAAGAACAATGAGCAAAACAAAAGCAACAAAATGACAAAGGAAAACAAAAAGTGGAAAGAGAACACTTACCTTGGAACACAAACCCAACAGGTTGGCACTTGATTCAAACTTGCATGCAAATGCCTGATCTTTGATGAAATTTTGCCTTTCTATTCTATCTTAGCTCTGGTTCATTATTACTACTCACAATGATAATAATATGTAGTAAATTAACCTTGATTAAGGTTAAAAATTGATTCCACATGTGTGAAGGGTCTGTAATAAATGCCATAAATGTAGTAGGTCAGAGACAAAACAATGGTGAGAATAGGCACAAAGCCATCACATAACTAAAGTAAAGTGTAGAAGGGAAAACAAGAAAGGCAAGTTTAGAATGGAAACTAGTCAGCGAACTTTTACCAAGTTCTGAGTTTGGTGCTGGATCTGATTCTAGGTCCAAGGATGACAAAGAAAAAGGAAAGAAAGAACCAAAAGAAGACACCAAGACCAAAACAAGGTTATTAGTATCAATTCCAAGTCAAAACAAACAAACAACAAAGGCAGAGATGAAGGCAAGATGGAAATTGAGTTTGGAACTTTTACCAAGTCCTAAACTCGATATCCATTCCGATTTCAGTCCAATGAAAAGAAAATGAGATAGACCGAAGAAACAAACAAAGAGATGAGTGGGAGCAGGACCAGGAAGGAGTCAAGGAATGAAACTTGGAATGAGTTTCAAGTCAAGATTCAATTCTGGATCTAGTTCCGATAGAACAAAGGGAACAAAAACAAAGTGTTGGAAGAAAAGAACAACTCCAAACTTTGTTGAAAAAGACCCAAGGACCAAAAACAAAAACAAGACAAAAGGGGGACCCATTTTGACCTAATAAAACTATGGGGTGGTTATGGAAGGCATAACAAATGGCGACTTGGTTGGGAAAATGGTTTACCCATTTTCAAGATACTAAAGAATTCAGTCACCCAAAACCTTTGGTTTATGAAACTTGTTAACTTCAATAAGATAAGATATGTAGAACAAGATTGAGCTGGAATCTCAGATGTATGTCTTCATGAATTATTTTAAATTTGGGTGTGTGCATGTTGATGCATCTTTCTTTATAAAAATCTTTCTCCACCCCTTGAACAACTATACCTACAACCCAAGCTACATAGTTTGAGTCCTTCAACTGTCATGCAATAAAATCCTGGGCATTGCTCCACTGCCAGACAAGAATCCATAGCTCCGATGGAGATACCTCTAGTTCTCTCAAAGTATTTCTCTACTTCTAGACAGGCGTCCATAGCCCCGATAGAGATACTTGATTGGCCCATTTTGTATTGAATTCATGTTTCTCTTCTTTTCCCTCTTTTTTTTTTTAACTTTACTAGTGGAAATTCCTTATTTCAAATGACTTTTCTCAATACTCATATATACTTGATCTGAAATGTGGGTTGAGAACTTCAATGAATCTCATGACAGTCTTGGGAGTCGGATTTTTCACTTGAATCAAAGATATAGCTACTCTGAGATAAATAGACATTTTACTTAGGTAGATGTTTATCTATTTTGTGACAGACTTTAATCATAATTCATGAGACTAGTTACCTTGTACCTTATTCATAATAACTTTTCAAACCAATGCTAAGAATGGTCATAAGACATTAGTTTAGAATGAAACCTTTCAACAAATGTTCCTTGAAAATACCTAAATCAAGTTCTCTCCTAGTGCCTGCACCATACTCTGAATAACAACCCCTTGGTTTGGGAATAGATAGAAATGAAAGTCCCCAATGAACAAGACCCAAATAGAAACGACAAATGAAATCAAAGAAAAGAAACAAAAAAGAGACAAAAACTAAAAAGAACAACAACTAATTACATATAGTACATAAAAAAAAAATATTTCAGAAAATCAAACCTTTATGAGCCAAAGTAATGTTTAAGAAACTGACCATTAATGGGCAATAGAATAGGGTCTCCTGTCAAGGCACTGAATCAGAAAGCATTCTCACCTAGTATCTCAGCTATTTGATATGGACCCAACCAGAGTCTATCAAACTTTTAGTGGTCCCC
>CM021100.1:339966988-340183827 GCA_007115665.2 Sequoiadendron giganteum | reverse complement strand
GTGCTTCCTTCAGTTCTACTTGAAATCTTGCAACTAAATATACTACATGCATAATATAAGGTCTAGTAGTAGTAAGATACAACAGTCCACCAATCATGGATCTCTACATGCTTTGATCAACTTTAGGAGATTCATCTTCCTTACTCAACTTGCATTCGATTACCATAGGGGTACAAACCGGTTTGGAGTCATCCATCCCAAAAAAATTCAATAATTCCTTAACATACTTAGATTGTGAAATGAATATCCCTTTGTTAGTTTGACTAACTTGAAGTCCAAGGAAAAAATTCAGTTCACCAATCATAGAAATTTTAAATTCTTTTTGCATCTCTTCAGAAAACTTCTTACACATACCTTCATTTCCACCAAAGATGATGTCATCAACATATACCACAATTATTAACACCTTGTCTTTCTCAACCTTGAAGTAAACATTGTTTTCTGTGGACCCTTTGCCGAATCCCTGCTTTGCCAAGTAGCTATCCAATCTAGCATACCAAGCTCTAGGAGCTTGCTTCAGTCCTTATAATTCCTTCTTTAACTTATAGACCATGTTTGGTTTTTCTGATAGTGAAAAACCATCTGGTTGCTCCATATATACTTCTTCTATTTCTCCATTCAGAAATGCAGACTTGACATCCATTTGATATACCTTGAAGTCTTTATGAGCTAAAAATGCCAAGAACATCTGAATGGCCTCCATTCTTGCTATAGGTGCAAAATTTTCTTTAAACTATATTCCTTCAACCTATGAGTATCCTTTGCATACCAATCTTGCTTTATTTCTTACCACTTCACCATCTTCATTCAACTTGTTTTTGAATACCCATTTTGAACCAATTACATTCTTGTTTTCAGGTCTAGGGACTAGTTCCCATGTCTCATTCTTCTCTATCTATTGTAGTTCTTCCTTCATTTCTTTCATCTAGCTTTCAACATTGCATGCTTCATTCATAGTTTTAGGTTCAATCTCATAAAGTAAACACAAGTTTACCTCAACCACTTTGCTTCTTGTCTTCACTCCTTTATTTTTATCTCCAATTATCTATTCCTCCAGATGATTTCTTTGAACATATTTAGGAGTCTTGGGTGTAGGTTCCAGAATCTCTTCTTCTTCTTCATTTTGTTCTTTCTCTTCCTTTTCTTCTTCTTGTATTTGCACACAGATAGGATCATCAAGTTCAACTTCAATTATTTCCACTAGTCTATACATAGCTTCATCAACCTTCACATTAGTAATTTCAATTATTTTTCTCATCCTCTTATTAAAGCATCTGCAAGCCTTTTTTTTATTTGAATATCCAAGGAAAATTCCTTCATCACATCTAGCATCAAAATTTCCAAGATTTTCTTCATCTCTTCTAATGTAACATCTACTACCAAATACCTTAAAGTATTTCACCATAGGAGTTTTACCAATGCAAAACTCATAAGGAATCTTGGTGTTGTTACCTCTCATTTGAACTCAGTTAAGAATGTAAACAACAATATGAATTGCTTCTCTCCAATACAAATCAAGAACATTTGATTATTTCATCATAGTTCTGGCAGCTTCTTAAATAGTTTGATTCTTTCTTTCCACAACACCATTTGTTGAGGGGTTCTAGGAGCAAAATAATTTATTTTTATGCCATGCTCTTCACATAATGCATTGAACTCACTAGAGGTAAACTCTCCTCCTCTATCATACCTTAAGCATTTGATCCTCAGATTTGCCTCATTTTCCACTCTTTCCTTAAACACCTTGAATCTATCAAGAGCCTGAGCCTTTTCTCAAATAAATGTAACCCATGTCATCCTATAATAATCATTAACCAAGAGCATAAAGTACCTGTCACCACTTAGGCCTCATGTTCTTGTAGGAACACAAAGGTCTGTATGGATTGATTCTAGCATTCCGGTAGAAGATTGATCTTTTCCTTTAAAATTAGTTCTTGTCTACTTTCCCATCTGACAAATTCTACATATTGAATTTGAAGAATTTTTTATTCTAGGCAGAGGTCTCACAACTTCCCTAGGACTAATCCTAACCAGATTATCAAAATTCACATGTCCCATCCTCCGATGCTAGATCCATCTCTCACTAATCTGAGAAAGAAAACACTGACCATTACTACCTTTAAGTTGATAGATTTTTCCAAGAGTTCCTTTTCCAACTTCTACCATAGTTTTGGATCCTTTCTTGATATCACAAATGTTATCCTGAAACACAAGCTTAAAACCTTTACTGCATATTTTCCCAACACTTAATAGATTATGCCTTAAACCCTTTACATAGTAAACATCATCAATATTATGTTTTCCATCAAAACTAATTGTTCCTTTACCAACAATCTTATTACCAGAATCATCTCCAAACATGACTATACCTCCATCATACTTCTCAAGTTTAGTAAACTTACTCTTATCTCCAGTCATATGATTTGAATATCCGCTATCAATTACCCAAAAGTCTTCATCATGTCTGGCATGAAGAGTAGTCACTAGAGTACCTTCTAGTTCATCCATCCTATTCTCCAGACCAAGTTCCTTTATAAATTTATTTTCTAGGGCTAGAAACAAACATTCATCTTTATCTCCCTCAAGGTCAGATTCATCATAAAAAATTCTTGCATCTTCCTTGACATAGTACAACTTCTTGAACTTCTTATCCTTCTTATCTTTGTAATTATTGTTATTGTCTTTATTCTTCTTTTGTGTATCTCTACTAGGACATCTTGATGCATAATGACCAATATTTCCACAACTGAAACACTTAAAGGGTAAATTTTCTTTATATTTACCAATACATTTCTTTAACCTCCATGTAAAATTTGCATCCTAATCTTCAGTATCATCATCATCCGGATCATCTTCTATCTTCATTTCTTTAAAGGTTATTTCAATCTTCTCCTTATGTCTTTTAAATTTTCTCATCTCAAATGAAGTTAGGACTCTGAATGTATGCTCCTTAGTAAATTTCTTTGGATCATACTGCTCTTCAAGAGAAAATACTTTGTCACTATAGTTGTTTGGTAAGGTCATCAAGATATTTTAGATTATATCTTCATCCTCCATGGTACCACCTTGATTCTAGATTTCAATTACGATGGTTTCAACTGTTCGATAATAGCTTTCAATGTCTTCTCCTTCTTCCATTCTCAAGTTCTCAAATTTTTTCTTAGCAGTTAATTTCCTTGACAAATTTACTCTTTAATTCCCTTCATAAATGTCTTTCAATTTTCTCCATATTTCATTAGTTGTAACCAGAGATATGAATTTCATTCTTTCATTTTTAGATAAAGCACTAAAGAGGGCATACCTTGCTCTTTCATTATCTTCAAAAGTTGCAACCTCATCAATAGAGGAAGGATCGACTATTGATATCACATACTTTGTCTCCACAACTTTCTAGGTATTCAAACTAATTGAAATCAGATAACTCCTCATCCGTTCTTTCCAATCACTGTAATCAACTCCATCAAAAATAGGAAGCTAGAAATTGTGCACCATATGATCTGCCTCAAGCGGTTAAGCTTTTCACCGAGGAACTAGAGCTCTGATATCAATTGTTGAAATGCACAAGAAAACTAAGAGGGGGGGGGGTGAACAAGTTATATCAAAAAATTTACTTCCAAACTTAAAATTTTCATCAATCTATTATTAAGTGTGAACATGAAATGCAAATAATAGAAACACAACACTAGAGACACCAAATTTACGTGGAAAACCCAATGACGGAAACACCATGGTGAGGGTTAACTCACAATATATATGTTATGCAATACTGGATACAAAGGCTCACTACCTAAATTACGGGCTCACTACCTTAAGAATCACTGTCTAGAAAGGGAGGCTCACTACCTATAGAAAATACAAAGAGATAGATGAAAGATCCACCACTAGGAGTTACACACACTTTGTAACTTGATTAGAGAATTGATACAATAAAGCACTGTCCCCTTGATTCGCTCTTCCACACTCTTCATTTTTCACTTGTTCACACACTCTACACTTGCTCGAATCGAATAATGGATGGATATTAGATTCACTACAAATTGTCTTGGTTTTATACGATCATCATCCTTTAGAAGCATTCACCAAGGTCAACTATACCATTTCAGATTTTGAATACAAACTAGGTCAGCTACTCAACATTCCCATGGTGGATAAGAATGTGAGAGGACCAATTACATATTTAATTTGGGACCCAAACAACATCTTGGATCACACACATGATTTTTGAAATCAATACAAAAGCTTAATGTAATGTGTTAACACCAGGTCGGCCAAACCTAATGAAAACACCAACAATTTTTGAAGTACATGCATCACCAACAAGATAATCTTGCACAGACATCACAACACGCTTCAACAGTCATTTCACCATCTCTGAGAGCAAATTTGATACATCCACAACAACTTCAACAAACCTTATTCTCAGGGAAAACTTCATCAATCTAATTGGACCAACCAGTAAAGATACCAAAGCTTTGGAGCAGGTCTTCCGGAGCACCAAACCACAAGAAAATTTTTCATAACCCATAAACCACTAGAAATAGTCTTTTCCCAGATCCGCAAGATTTGAAGCCTCATATCAGAAGATTCCAAAGCCAAAACATTTCTCCCAATCCATAAACAAATAATTCAAAAAAAATAGTTCACACACTGGTGAACATAACTTTTACTATCCATCAAACCAGAAGCTAAAACTCAAGATATACGATCCATTGAAGCTTAAGAACACACTTAGACATCCATATAGGCATAGGGTCAACACAGAGGAAATGTGTACCACAATACTAGATCACATTTAGAACACTCTTCAACACTGCTTTCATTATTCCTCAAATTTTCTCAAAAGGACTTGGCAAAAACTCATCTTACTCAACTTGTACTGTGTTGAAATCAATGACAATGTTAATGACAACACCACCAAATACATACATACTTGCAACATAAGGATTATTGTCAGAGACGATTTTGCAAGAATTTTTGATCTAGTGAATGCAATTATTGAAGAAATTGATCATGTCAATTTAGGTGGCTCTATGTATAGAGGATCCACTATTTGGGTCTGCATTAGTCTTTTTATAGAGATTTTTATCTATTCATTTAACATGATCTTTTTGGTTGATAGAGGAACCTAATTCCAAAATTTCATCTTGGTTGGGTTTCTAGTTTTGAAGCTATGAGTAATAGAAGTTCAGCTTGGTAGTAGTAGACATTTCCAGTTCAACACATATGTGTTGGCGAGTTCATACTTCTCCATGGATTGGATTTTGGATTTGTGGAGTTGTGGAGGGATTGAAATATGTCATATGAGTGCATATTCTAGTTGGCATGAATTTTTGAGGTCCACATGTCCAAATGTGGATGTATAGCTAGAAATTTATGTAAGTAGGTCACTACCAGTGCCGACCTAATGTGTTGGGTGCATTGTGAAGGTTAAGTATGCATTGATTCATTATTTAGGTTATATTTTACATCCATTCAAACCTATTTAAAATTACTATAAGGTTTTAATATTGGTGTGAAGCGCATGTGGATAGATCTTGAGCCGACAAGCTACTTTTTTGTATTTTACTTCTAATTAGGCCAACCTAATTGATGTTATAGGTGAAGTGGATATATAAGTTAGATATTTTTTGGTATTTTGATGATGATAACATGTGATAAGAGTTAGTGGATGAAAATTGTGAAAATATAGTTTGAATGTAGTGAAGAGAAAAGTGTTAGTTTAGATCAGTATGAAGATTTTTGAGTGTGTATTTTGAGCTTCATTGGAATTGTACTTCATGCATGTGTTAGATGCAATTGTAACACTTTAAATCTAGTTGTGTGCTATAATCTCTTCTATCTCTTTTCTTTTCTCAGTGGGTAGTGAGCTCACTTGGATAGTGAGTCCACCTATAGTGAACACTTCTGTAATATACCATAACCAATTATAATATATTATGAGCTAATCATCATCATGCTTTTTCCCATTTTGGGTTTTCCACATAAAAAACCTAATGCTCATGTGTTATGTGATGTTGGATGTTCTCGTGCTTTCTTCCATTATCACAATTGAATATGTTATCATTATTGTATGTTTAAATGTTTAAGTGGTTTAAAATAATATTGATTCACCACCCCCCTCTTAGTATTTTGGGTGTTCAATACTTCTCATATAGTTGATTTTTTGCTAACTCCTTTGTACTCTTTTCATTTATATCCTGAGGTTGGGCATCAACTAACTCCTTCTTAAATATGTCCTTCCACTTTTACATATTTTGACGTATTTTTTCCTTCTAACTTGTGGCATCAAAGAGGTCTTTATGCACTTGGTGTAGTTCTTTCTCTTTGGATTGTAACTTTGATTTTAGGTCCTCTTAATTTCTTCTCTACATAAATCTTGGCAAATACATGGATTAGCTCAATTTTGAGCTTAGTCTTCTCTTCTTGCTTTGTTTTGAGGGTCATAAAATTTTTTTCTTGTAGCTCTTTCCTTAGGTGAGCAATATTTGCATCTTTCCCCTTGGCTACTACTTTCATCCTATCCACAGTGGCTTTAACACCTTTTAACTCCTTCCTTTTTATTCATGCACTGGTCCATTTTTAGGTAGTCAAGTGATACTACCTTATATGTTTCCTCCATAAGAACTAACTTATTGCATGGATGGGTATTGATGAGGTTAAGGCCTACTACATGGATATCATTGCATCTAGCCCTCAAGCTTGGAGACTAGAGGAGTCATTGCTACAATCATCAAAGTCTTCTACCTTCCATCAAAATGTGATTCCATTTTTGGGGTGGTTAGAGCTAGATATTCCTTTTCTTTCCTCTTTTACTTCCTATCCTCCTAAACTTTCCTCCATAATTCTATTTGGGCCTAATACTCCAAAGGAGACTAAATACATTATTCGACAAATGTGACATTAAAGGGTAGACTAAAAGGGATAGGAACAAGGGAGGTCCCTTCTTATTCTCCTTTAATGGATAAATCATTGAAAGGATTAAGGTTGCAGGAGAGAAAGGTGGAATTTCTTGCAATGATTTATAGGATGCATGGTACTTGGAGAGACTAAAGGGGGAGTGGCAAGTGAAGGAACCAATGGCATAGTGAAAGGTAGGAATGAAGAGAGTAGTGTAAATGATGGATTAGGAATAAGAGCCTATATAGTTTATGAGGAAATCATGATAGAAGGTGCAAAGATGGAGATAGTTGCAGGGTTAGGAAAAAGAAGTTCTGGTATCATGGAAATGATAGTAGCAACTATAAAGGAGGAGGCAAAAGGCATTGCTTGCACAAAAATAGACATAGTAGCAACCATAGATTGGGATGGAGGAGGGAGTGGAAGAAAAATAGGGGGAACCAATGAATAAGAAGAAGATAGAATAGGGGAGAGAAGCTTACCTACATTTTGGAGACCATTGGTGGTTGTGTGAGTATAGTCACTTCTTCCTCTTCTTCTTGGACATTGCCAAGGTCCAACTTTTACCCTCTTTATTTCTTCATGGGAGGTGCATCGAGTGAAGTGGATCCCTCACCTCTGGAACCTAATGAAACTTGAGCTCCTTGAGAATCTTGGGGCTTCCTTTTTATGGTTTGGGTTCAAGGATCCCTAACTACTATGATTGTCAATAATAGTTGTTGTCGAATTTGTCCTACCTATGGTCCTTTTTCCATTTTCTTTTCCTTTCCTCTTTTTCATGATGGTGAAGTGGGTTCCTCCTCCTTGGACAATTATCCATTTTCTCCATCCCATATATCATCAAATCTACTATTAGAAGGGATATCATCATAATTAGAATTTAAATCATTCACTTCCTAATAATAGGTCAAAAAATCAATGATCTTTTCATCACTCCAACCCAATTATGTTGAATTCATTTGCATAGATTTATGAATCTTGATGACTTTATGTTCCTTTACTAGAATTGTATAAAAGGAAAGTCATGGGGGTCTATTGGATGGCACAAATAATAAATCAACACAAAAATCTAGAGTAACTACCTATGCATTGCGACTCTGATCCCAGTATGGCTATGGGTTATGGGTCATAGAGATCCCCATGCTAGATAAATAGCCATATAGATCATAATTCTAATGGTCACATATAACAGCAAGGCCTAGTTGAGTTAACCTATCTACCAATATGACATTCATATACCTTTTATGCAATGTAACATTTCCCCATGTGATTAGGGGTTTGTAAAATACATTTTTTCTCCTTCTCGCCCCAAATATATGATCAATTATAGATAGTTGTCATGAAATTTCAATGGTGAGAGTCCTATCCATCACATAAGTAGGAAGCCTAAAAGGCTCCTCTATAACACTACAACAAATCCCTATGATTTGCTCGATTTTTCGCTCTATTTTTTTATTCCACCCACTATTTTAATGTATTTTTTGGAGTTTTTTTGAAAATGTAGGCACTATTTATCGGGATGGCACAATTTTTGGTGTTTATTGTGCCGATCATTACAAGTCAACACTAATTTAGGTGATAATTAGCACCTGAAGTAATGTCATATTTAGCACCGATATTAGCTTCAAGTGTAGCACCACCTTGATCTCTACCTTTAGCTCTGAGTTTAGCTTCGATTTTAACATCATGTTTAGTTCTGACTTTAGCTTCAAGTTTAGCTTCGGGTTTAGCGCTAGATTAGACACCCCTGTGTTGAAGAGACTTATTTATATGTCTCACCGATGATGTAAAATAGTGAAATGTCAACAAGATACAGACATATCGAGGAGAGAATCACTTATGTCACATCAACAAGGTATATCTACAAGTGCTCAATGAAACACAACTCTTGGATATTATGAAGTAATATCGATGAGACATTGAGATATTGGTAAGACAGATAAGATTGTCTCATCGATAGTTTTCAAGTAATGATCAAAAGCATACACCACTATACCACTGGGAAGCTGAGCAATATATGCAGTAGAGTGGTGTACACCACAATGCCACATCAAGAAGCCTTGAGAAAGGAGGTAGTGTGGTAAACAGCAGAAGGGAAGGGAAAAAAACCACTATACTATAGTGATAATCACAAGTCACCTCGACATGGCAGAGTTACATTGATATATAAAGAAATATTGCCAAAGGAAAATATCGATGAGATAGTGGCATATCGGTAAGAGATATTAACTTGTCTCATCGACACTGAAAACCAACATCAAAGGAACATAAGATCTAATTTTGATGAGACATTCAGATATCGGTAAGACAAATAAGAATGTCTCATCAACACTCTTCAAGTAATGATCAAAAGCATACACCGCTATACCACCGGGAAGGTGAGCAACATATGTTGTAGAGTAGTATACATTGCAACCTTGCAACAAGAAGCCTTGAGCAAGGAGGTAGTGTGGTAAAAAATAGAAGGGAAGGGAAAAACACCACCATACCATAGTGGGTATAATAAGAGATGGTGGTAGTACAATAATCATGGCATCATTACAATTTACAATAATAAATGCAAAAAATCACATCAATTGCCAAAATTAAATGCTATTAAATTATTAATAGTTACCAAAACTAATATTATTGAATACCATGCCATCCAAAGATAAGCGAGTTTTCCCAATATTGCACTCAATTGTAGTGCACTAGCATGGAAGGAGCTAAGGATATGAGATGAAAAAGTCTTGCAAGAGTGAAATACTCGGGTAAGTGCACGAAAATTCTCTGAAAGAGCTCTGCTAATTTAAAAAATCTTTCAAGGTTTTTCATTTGAAGCCATAGTAGAGAAAATTGAAACATGCCTCCTAAAATAAAATGATCACAAGTAAAATAAAGTCGGCCTAAAATTAAAGATGAAGAACCTAAAGTAAAGAAGAAAGCACTCCATCCTAAAACAAAACAATTAAAAGTAAAAGAAAGTCAACCTAAAATCAAAGATGAAAAACCTAAAGTAAAGAAGAGACCACTCCATTAGTCCATATTAGATATACTTCTAGGGTCTACTAAAGAGGGTAATAATAAGTTTCTCGTGGACACTGCAAAAAGTTGTAGGGATGCCCTCATTTCCAAATTTGGATGGGACCTTTTTTGGTATTTTTACAGTAAGAGAAATGAGAAGATTCCAGTGTCAAATGCTTGGATGTTGGATATAGCAAGGTTGATTGTCCCAAATTTGTTTGTTGATGTAGAATTTATTAGACAGCTAGCCAAACACTATCACTTAGCTACCAAAATAGTAAGGTTTCCAAATGGCATGGTATTGGTAGAAGTAACCAGAAAATCCATCATTGAGTGTTTTGGCTTAAACAAGTAGGATCTGACCAAGATAAACCTACAGAAAACTAAGGATGATTATGCTAGGTTAAAAAAGACTTATATAAGTGATGAGGTACCCCTATATATACAAAGAGGCACTAGTAACAGAACATTCCCCATCTCTACTACCACTACTGAACCATTTAATGTGATAGATTTTTAGTATTACTTTGTGAATACACATTTAGCTCTTTGCCAAGTGTTGGGGATAAATGCTCAAGATAAAATGCCAATAGGCCTAATGATGATGGCCATGAGAATTCAAAACCCTGAATCTAATATTGAATATGACTTTTCTTCATACCTTGAGAAGGCGTTAGATGATGAATTCTCCCAAGTTATAGAGGATAGAGCACCAATTACATCCAGACACTACTCCCTACTGTGTCATCTGATATTGTACTAGAATAGGAACCATTGGAATAAAAGAATGGACTTAGCTATAGTAGATGCACAAGGGAATGCCACACTTGTCTAGAAATGGTGCTATATTTGGGACAGTCAGTGCAAGAATTCAAGCTTTGTTGTATTCTATGAAGACTTTGTACACATAATCCTTCAAGTTCATGGGCATGCAATACCAATATTATCAACCAAAATGAAGCAACTAGTGAGACCTTTGGCTTTAAGACCAGAGTAGGGTCATACACAAAATTTTGGAGATTGGTTCTTCCTCCTGGAAGCTACAATAATAAGAGTTTATGGATGCACTATTGATCCACACATACTACCAAAATTCTTGCCCCTTAGATTAGAATTTCTTGAATTTATGTGGAAAATGATGTGGCTAGATAAAGATGTAATGTAGAAGCAGAAGAAAGGCACTTTCCTACCAAACCAAACCAAGTGTGAAGATTGGACTGTAGGCTTAGACACACTAGAGGAGTTACAATATTATTTGAAGACAAGATATGCATTGAAATCTTGAAAAGAAAGAGCCTCTGACCCTGAAAATCATCTGAACAACATAAGGCACAATCTTCTTACAAAAATGATAGTGCCACACCAAGTGGATTTTGAAGAAGATGTCATAAGGAACTGCATTACTTATAATGATGTATTTAGTAGAAGGAAAAAGTGGGCATATATGAAGAAGATTGAAGAAAAAATGAATCGGAGGTCCAAGGATTTCCTAGGATAATTTGTTGAGGAAAAGGACCCCATTAAGAGGATAGAATTGATCATTAGTAGATTTGAAGACTTGTACAAAAATAAGGAAGCATATCTCAAAGAACATGATAGTGTTGCAACTATAGAGAATACCCCAAGTGAAACCTCTGAGCCTCCCATGGAATAGTTACCTCCCAAAATACAGAAGACATGAAGCATTGAATAGTTAGTACCTTATGAGGATATTAAAGAGATTGGTGATACTGAGGAAGTGGATATAGTACTACAGTCATTGATAGGTGATAAATAAGTTGATCAACCCATCCTTGAGACCAATGCCCATAAACATGAGGAAAGGATGGGTGATGTAGAAAAAAGAAGTACAAAGGTACATGAAGATGAAAGGGAAATTGCAGCCAGAAGATTCATAGAAGATGATGAACTCATTAAGACTCCTGAGTTTAAGGATTTATAGATGAAGATGAAGATAAAATAATTTCAAGAAAGGATGGAATCAGCTGAAGCGGGAATTGAAGAATCGAAGAAAAATGAAATGGTAGCACAAACTTTCCAGGAATTAAGAGTTGACAACATTGGCATTAGCCCCCAGAAGGCTAGAGAAATGGTCTTGAAGAGCAATATTCTCATTTTCCTTGGCTTGGAATTAAATAAAATGTTTCTTCTTGATCAAGTGCGGGCTCAGGAAGATCCAATGCTAATTGCATAATTTGACTCTGATTAAGGTATGAGTGGAATTGGGTATAACCCAAAGATTGAAACCTTGGCCATATGGATCAAACAAAAAAATATGTAGAAGCAAAAATTATTGGATGTAATTCAAGGGATGAAAGGGGCAGAGATGGTAAGGAAAATGCAAGATACCACCCCTTTGGAGGAAGCCACAATGACCATGCATTCAAAAATGTTCACTTGAGAAACTGTTAAGGGATTAGAAGACAGATTGAAGGAGTGTGAAAAGGAACAAAGGTTCATAAATGATGAAGTTAATAAAATTTTCATGGAGAATGTCAAATTTAAAGAAAAATTAAGAGGAGTAGGACCCTCACAAAGAAAGGAGATGGTGTTATATAGGCCTCCTATTGCTCCAATGGATATTGTGAAGAACATTTCTGCATAACAAGTAAAAACTCCAGAGAAGGAAGTGGATGATGTAAAGAAGGCTAGCAATCAAACCCAAGATGAAGTGAAAAGATGAATTTGTGAAGTTATGGAAAAGATTCTTGAGCACAAGATAAAATCAGGTACGGATAAACTAGCGAATGTGCATGATAGTTATAAAACACTTCAATAGGCAATGGTTCAAATAAAGACACATATGCTTGTATTAGATCCTTTGTTCAAAAGGTGGAAGCCTATTCACCACACTTTGGCTAAGTTATGCAAAGTTATAAAAAGAAGTCCTAATGCACCCAAAAAATTAAATCCAACTCAATAAATTGTGAAGATAATTAATGATGAATTTCAGTATGTACAAGGGTTTGATAAAAATATTGTAACATGAATGGATTTATTCCATACCTAGAAAGAATGGTATATACTTGAAATCATGAGAGATGGTGATCAGTTGAAGGACTTGGATAAGTGGAAGAAATAATTTAGTCAAGTTGTTCATAAGTGTGTAACTCATATATAGGAGGATGATGATACTAGTCTTCCCAGGCTAAATCAGATCATGGATGGGTTGATTGTTCTTGATGCGGGATACCTAAAGTTTTTCAATGATACAAACGAATTACTAGATAGTCGATGGAAAAATCATCTTGCAAACATGCAAAAGATCTAGGAACATAAGTGGCCATCAGATTTTATGGTGTATCAGTGGGAGGAAAAGTATTTGGTTTTATAAGAATAAGACACTGTGGCAAGAGCATTTGGATGTTCATCATGGAGAGGAAGACTTTTCCAGATCAATGATCATGGGTCTTCTATGTTGAATAATGGAACCATATGTAAAAATGTCTTAAGTCTTGTTATTTCCTTAATTATGCTAATTAAATAGTTGTTGGTTTAAGAAGAATGGGACACTAAGGCGAGAGCATTTGGATGTTCATCATAGAGAGGAATACTTTGCCAGATCAATGATCATGGGTCTTCTACGTTGAATAATGGAACCATATGTCAAAATGTCTTAAGTCTTGTTATTTCCTTAATTATTCTAATTAAATAGTTGTTAGTAAAAGAAGTAGTTATGAAAGGTCATTTCTTTTTGTAAAATGCATGTAGCTTGTTGCTTCCTATATATATAGGAAACCAAGGCCTAGTTTTAAATTATCATCATCATATATCATTTCCATTTTGAAGACTTTTATTATTAATATATATCAATTGAAGCGATATAATGGAGAACATCTTATTATTAGAGATTCTCCATGACTGTGTTATCATTCAGCATTTTTCTTATGTTTTACATACTTATTTATTCTTATATTTGAATGAATATCAGTTATTGAGCCTCAATATTGTGCTTATGTGAATGAATATGCTAATACAGTAAAGCATTTATTGTGGATGTTGGTAGAGCTGCTATTTTTTTTGAAAATTTGAGCTTATTTTTCCTTGATACATGTTCAACATAAAAATGGAAACTATTTAAAAATAATAAAGTTAACAAAGTTTCTTATTTAAATAATTGTGAGTTACGTGCATTAATATTTTATTAACTTTTGTGTCTTCACGAACATATGTTGATACAAAATGAATGGAAGAAGCATCCAAGTAATCCTATTTTTTTCTACCAACAATTCATACCAAAGATTGAACAATTTAAGGATATGATGATCATTCTATGAAACATTCCTTATTTTCTATGAAACAATGTATATATTCTTATACTTGTAAATATTCTTTTACTATTATGTCTATTAAATAAAATAGAGTTTGAATAAAAAATGCTTCACCCTTTTTTGTAAGTGAGTATGTGAATTATTGTTTAAGGAAAAATCTTACAGTGTTTACATTTTTAGTTTACTAGTTTCAAATCTTCATTTGCTATGTATATAAAATTGTATGTGCTATTTATCTCTAATGAAATAAAATAATAATATCATCAAAATCAGGGTTTTCAATTTCAACACCATCATTGTCCACACTTTTCATATTCTATTGACTTTTAAGTACAATCATCAAAATTTTATTTTTATTTCTTGTCCCAGTTAATATTGATTCCTTTTAGCACAACACAGTAGGTTGCATGTTGAATTTCAAACATTTTCTTTTCATTTTTTTGTATATATTATTTTCTTAGTGCATCATTATGTAACAACAATTTGACTTCTGAGATATACAGTAAAAATAAATGAAAGCACATGTTTTCTTTGTCAAGGGAAATGTATGGTGAATACCCTATGTATTTCAGATAATTGTGCAAGCGAAATAAGACATAACTGATTGAATCTAATTTTATATTGTACAAAAAAAAATTATGTGCTTTTTACTTTTTGCATGTGGATTACCCTCAGAAAGAAACTAATCTTTTCTTAAATGAAGCCTTTACATTTCCTGTCTATGAAAGGAATTTACTACTTGACAATAGGTTTGTGAACATCATACAAATTAAGATTGGCGTAAAAGGCCATCCCCACAAATATTGTTTGGTCTAGAATTATAATGGAAAATAATAAAGCTTGCTAGGAGAATAAAACAGGTTTTCAATTGTCCAAGTACAACATAATATTACTGAAGAATTTCAAATTTTAGGCCATAAGAATCATCCTTTTCTAAAAATGGATTGCAAATAATTCTTAAAATTTAGAAGTCTTGGTCATTAACATTATATGCTATAATGCCATCCATTGTATCATTGTCAATGTTCATATGTTCTTTCAAGTATTTAATATTATCATCATCCTCATCTTGACCTGCATCATCTTCATCATCATTGAAATTTGATTGTAGACCATCTATATTGTTACCAAATGTATTTGGATCATCATTTTCTATACCATCCATATTGTTGTCTTCTTGTACCTGAACATAACCATCTTCAACATCATCATGGGTTTCAATTTCTTCGATGTTATTTAATCCCTCTCTCATATTTTTGGCCATCATTTTTTTGTTTAGTATCCACTAATGCATCATCAAATACATGCCTTAATCTTGGATCATAATGTATGAAAAATATCCATTTCGGGTCCAAAAATTCTTCATAGAAAAATACCTGCACATGAACGACATATATATATTAGAAATTATATAAATTGTATGAACATATATACATCAATTGAATAATGGAACATTATTTTATAGACTACCTTTTTTATACAATAATTGCTATAAAACACTATTTTGACAACATAGTTTATAAAACATCAGTCCACACTCATTTATTATTCTTTGGTTTTCTTCCCTTTTCTTTCACATAGGAGTACATTTTAAGAAGGGGTAATAAATCAATAAATCATCCCCAATGGTAAGGTCCATAATAGCCTCAACCATTATGAATCTATCAACCTCTCTTTCCATATCTCCATCTTTATCATTTATAACCTCAACAAATTGACAATTCGGTCTTACAGTAGGGTCCCTTCCCTTACTACTATTTATAAATCCTGCAGTATTTTTGTGTGTGTATGCACGTCCATCTATATACATAAGATGACCTCTATTCATTTATTTTCCACTTTCCAATTGGAGACAATTTGTATACATATTCAAATTTAGACCATATGCTAACATGCTAGGCTTATATTCTGCTAGCTTTCTCCATTCACCATTGTAATATGATGGACCATAATATGGCATTAATCTCCTAGTGGTTTTTTCTGAATTGTTTCTATGTTTGGATCCCACATGTACATTTTGGACAATAAAGAGGCCTAGATTCACTCCATGAATATTACAAGTTTGTATCATGTAGTTGTATCCCCAAAATTGAAACACCTTGTATACTCTAGGTAGTTGTTGATCACCAGGCCAAGCGTAATATAGTCAACAATCAAATGTCTCTTTGTAAATTGATCTCAAACTCAGGGGAAAGTCATCATATCCATCACATTCATTCTCATAGGGTATGTAGTCCACCTTCCCCTTGTCTTTAAGCAAATTATGCATCTTTACACCGGTTCTTTTTTTGTTACTTGTTTTCGTCAATTCCTCATCTTTTGAGTTGGTATATTGGCACATATTTTTGTTAGATGTATCATCTGATAAATGATCATTTCCCTCTAGGTTGAAAGTTGGTGATCTAGGAAACTTTAAACCAAGAAATTTATCATGCAAGTATCCATTAAGAAACAATTGGTTATTTAAATAATATAAAACAATGTTTAAATGAAGTATACATGTTATCTATATCAAATTCAAAAATTTCTCACCATAATTCCTATTGGATTTGAATCAATTATAGGAGGCATACTATTGACTGGAAGCTCATCATATATGTAATATTTTCTTACAATCGCTCGTTTGAATTTTTTCTTTCCATGACATACAAAACATCCCCAAACAACAATTTTCTCAAAGTATTCATCCCATGTACTATAGTCTTGACCTACCTCTTCTTCAGTACAATCATTTATTGTGTCTATAGTATCCATTGTCATATCCTCTTCCACCCACTGTCGTCTATGTGATTTAATAGTTTTAGATCCACATCCACGTACATATCTTGTTCTTTTTCTAGTTGAGAGCTTAGGCTCTGAATTTGCTCCAATCTCCATCTAAAATAATCAACAACATGCATTAATTTATGTCAAGATTGGATAATACATTATAAATTTCAATAATACTATGAAAAGAGATGGATGTATCACAAAATTCCATCAGATCATTTTTTTCCTAAGTTTAGTCAAAATTTGAGTACTTAATGTCCCGCTTCATCCATTGTGCCCTCATTTGATATGAAACAATCTATTGCCATGGCCTTGTCTCACCCCTATAATACACATCATAGTAAATATTGTTTATTACACCAATTATAGCATTTCAATGAACATGCTATCCAACACAAAACCTCACTTTAGTCATTTATTTGACATATTGATATCATGTTTTGGCTATCCTAATTTTGAAACTTTTC
Organism: Sequoiadendron giganteum; assembly: GCA_007115665.2. Classification (NCBI taxonomy): domain Eukaryota; kingdom Viridiplantae; phylum Streptophyta; class Pinopsida; order Cupressales; family Cupressaceae; genus Sequoiadendron; species Sequoiadendron giganteum. Next base: position 340,166,420 of record CM021100.1, on the reverse strand, counting down.
CCTTGATCATTAAAACACATTTAATCATCATTCCTGTGCATTTTCAACCAATAATTTTGACCTCAGAGGCCTCATGGAAAAAAATGACTTTATCTCCTCTATGTTGTAGCATTTGTGAATTCATAAACACCTTCCTCCTTTGGTTGAGGTTGCTTTCTCTTCTTACCTCTATTGTATCTGTAGATTCCATTGTCTCATCTATTTCCACCCACTTTCCTCTCAGCAATTTAGTATTTCTACACCATCCACATCCTCTATCCATGGCCTCCTCTATGAATAAAAATGCTGCCACAAAATCTTTCACTGCACTACTACCGAGAAGGAAAAAGCAACTTATGGGACCACGGTAAAAAATGCTCTATCGCATCGAGCTGATGAAGGAGCCATGGGACAATGGTGGTCACCGCACTACTGCACACTAATGGTAGAAGACTTATGGGACTACGAGAGTCACCACAACACCACCAAGAATAGAAGGAAGAATTGTGTTCCACCATAGAAGATTTCACCACACTACCACTGAGAAGGATGAAGCATCTTGTGGGACTGTGGTAAAAACTGCTCTACTGCACCGAGCTGATGAAGGAGCCATGAGAAGTGGTGGTCACCAAAATAAGGCACGAGTTGGAATTATTTCCAACACTATGGATCCTGTGATACACAACAATGAAAAAAGTCACTATACAACAATGATAGGTGCTAAATTAGGTGCACTTGATGCCACATTATACGTCTGAAACAAATTACATTAATGAACAGTAGTTGGTGCTAAAGTTGGCATTAACTAATGTCGACTAAAGCGTCAACTAATGAATCAAAATAAAAAATTTAAAACTTTCCCACGTGAAGGAAGCAATTAGACGACAAAAAAGGGAAAAACATCGCATGAAGGAAGAGAGCAGGGCGCTACCAGCAACTGATGAGAAATTCGATTTAGTTTGCAACACCATAGGTAAGGTTACAATTTTTTTTTCTTGGTTGAATTTGTGATTATTTACTGCTCTTTGTATTGCATTTGAATTCATGATTTTTTATTAGTTCTTGGCCTAACCAGTCTAGGCAACCTCTAAATTGTCCCATCATTATAAATTCTATAAAAATTGAGAAACCAACAAAATTTTTTACCCTACCCATTTGAGATTTGGCTCAAAATATTATAGCACAAAGTGAGGATGCCTTTGTATTCTTTCCCTAGCCTAGGTATCAAGGAAATAGTGAATTTCTTGGAAAATATGGGAATTGGGTTGGTCACTGCTGAAAATAAATGTAGAAACTACTTGGTTTTACCCAGCCATGCCATGAAAAATTCATGCAAGATTGCATCATGAAGGAGTTTTCATGATAAGGTTATCAACACTAAGCAAACCCAGCGAACATATTTTCCCACAAAAGAAAACTTTCATACCACAAACTGGACGAAAAACTTTCATACCTAGCAGTGTGTACTTCATTTTCCTCCACAGACTAGACAAAAATAATTTACCCTAGGTCACCTCAAAATGTCAAGCAATGGAGGGAAGCGAGCATTGTCAGTAAAATCTAGCCATAATGAGGTAATTCTTGTCAATTTATAGATTTGTAAATATTTCCATTGTTTCTTTGAATTTTACTTTTTACTTTTTTATTTCTAAATTTAAAAGAAGAAATATAATTTAGAAATATATATATAGGGACATGAGATTGACAAAGATAAAGATGAATTGGCTTCCATATTGGGGGTAGAGGCAGTGACCGAATTGGTTAATGTGGACTGGACAACACTTGCTAGATACATAGAAAAACAATCTGGTTATGCCCCTCAAGCATTGCAAACAAATCAATTGTGTCAAAGGGAATAAATTGATTCCCCAACCAGTCCTAGATCGAGCAAAAGCTCCAAGATGAAATTAGTGACAGTAAACTCTAAGAATGTGGAACATGGAGTAGAGACTTCCACTCCTGGGATGCATACTTCTTCCACCATGCCATGTTTTCAATATTGCATTGGTAGCTACAATATGAAGATAGAATACGAGGTGGTTTCAGGGGAAGTCTGAATGACGAATACTAGAAAATGTTTGTGAATAGGTTGAAGGAATCATTCCTTCAATGGTTCAAATACCATCTACATTTTCCACTCTCAAAGATACCCATGCACCTGGAAAAATTAGTTATCCATGACATGGAGAATGAATTTGGCACAGGTTGGTCTATAAAGAAGATAAAGCTACGAATGTCTCAAAACTGCAAGAGATTTCAATGCAAACAAACAAAGAAGATGAAAAAAATCCCTCCTAAGCTAAGGCAGAAAAAAAGGCCAATTGATGTAACTGTGAAAGTATGGAAATACCTTGTAAAAGAATATGATAAGTCTAATGCATGAAGGAAGTCCGGTGAGGATAGTATGCAGGTATTTGAATTCACTCATAATATTATATTAAATTTATTAAACAATATTTAAATTTTACTTGTGCATAGTTAAATTGAATTAGTATATGTTTCAGGACAAGGCCTCCAAGGATAGGCTTGAGAAACTTTATGCCATGCATCGCAATGGCAAAAAAGGTTTACAGGCCTTGATCTATACATTTGTAATTATATTTAATATGTTAAATGATATTTTTGTTTTCCTTGGAAAAAGTAAATGATTGCATATTAATTAGTTTAACTAGTCCATGTGCCATGTTTTGATAGGAGGAGAAATATGGTCACCATCCAAAGAAATTTGAAAAGAATACGTTACAAAACAAAAAGTGGGGTATGTGCAAGATCATGATGGGCCAGAAAGTGGTGATATCTAAGTGATATGATGGCCCATGTGGCTGACGACTTTTTTTTTACCCAAAATTGATGAAACAAAAAGGGTTTTTAAAGGAGAATCTCAACTTTAGACCAATATAAATTATGCTTTATTTTGAATTTAATAAATAATTATTATTCATTTTCTATTTGAATTACAACTAAAGTCCTAATTGATAGGCTGATTGAAAAACATCTATCGTTTTCAAACAGTGTCACAGTTTTTGAATCTGAAATATGTGTCACATTCTATACTTTGCATACTATAGGATTAAAAAAAAAAAATGAATTTCATTAAGCTTTGACCAAGTTAAGGTGGTTCGACATATGATTTTTTATATTTTTAAAAATTGTAATAAAAAATTCATAACTAATTATTTACTGGGAAAAAAATTACAAACAAATATGCATCACATGGAGACATGAGTCCCCTACTTATATCTAAAATCTTATAAAAAAATATTATCATTTTAGTGTGGTTAGGGTGGTCAGACAGACACCTACTTCTTATTTTTTCCCTAAAATTTAAGTACTACTGCATTGAAATTTAAAATTTTCACCAAATAGATTTAAAAAAATAAAAAAAATCTAGTAGTTTAGAAACTATATTTAATTTGCTACAGATTCTATTCTTACATATTTTTGAAATAATATAGATAACTTATTCAAATTTTTATGTCAAGTTGCCTAACTCTGATTTTCTGAATTTCATTGCCACTTAAGGGCCTATTTTTTCCATGATGATCCTGCACATACCCAGTGGAACGATTTTGTAAATCTGGATGGAGAACAAGGTATCAATAGTTGAGTTTCAATAACTTAGTTGGATATTGTTGTGTTAATATGTCAATTTGCATCTCTTGTGTTGAGTTGTTTATTGATGCATATGATGAGTAAATAGAGCTCAAATCTTATGATTACAAGATGGTCGTTTATGTGCATGAATAAAAAGTAGAAGGATGTAGATGAACTCAATTCATATGACTTTATGCCTCTTGGCAGGCATTCCTCTTAAGTCTCTAATATTAGTTTCTTGAGACTTCCCTATAGCTTTTACCTTTCGTTGTCACCTTTCCTCTTCACTATTAGACTCGTCTCCTTTTTCCTTATCTACATTTTTGGCTTTAGATTCTAATTCATCCCATGTTTTACCTTCCTCCTCTTCAGAATCTTCTTCTTCATTGTCCTCCTCTAACTCCACAGGAGATTCATCTTGTGAACCTTCCTCATTTGATTTTGATTCCTCTTCTACATCAGAGGGTTCATATCCTTGATCTAACTCTTCTGAATTATCAGAATCAAAATCACTAGCTTCCATATTCAAAAATTTCCAACCAACATCTTCAATAAATTTATCTGGATCATTAGTAATAGTCTTCAAAATTGGTTGCCAGTTCAAGTTCATTCTACTTTCATAATACTTTATACCCATGGAGTTCAGCCATTCCTTGATGCCATCAAGCGAAGATTGAGGAATGGTATACATGCATAGTACATCTCGCTTGAAGTCTTTGAAAGCAATAGGCATATCAAATTCCTTTTGCCCAAATCCTACTCTCTCAAGGTTAACAATCTCAATCTCACTAATAGAGATTACTAAGAAAGGTAATTCCACCAACTCTACCAAACAATTTACTGTAGGAACAATAAAAGAAGAGGCTTTGAAAGAAACTCCATGAAAACCAAGCTCTCTAAATGGTATATCAAACTCTAGTTCAAAATATTTTAGATGAGGCTACTCCCATATCTCTCTTATTTGCTTGAAAAATCCTTGAAACTCTGTATTGATTTTATTTTTCCCATCCCTTTATTGTTGTTCTTCCTCAATTTCATCAGGATCATATATTGACCTTCTTTCCCCTCCTAAAGTTTGGACCACATCCATTACCTCCACATAAAACTGGACATCCTTGGTCTTCTTGGTTCCCACACCATGATATGGTTATGCAAATGAAAATGAAGCAAAGTAATCATCTCCTTCTCTGCTGGTTGGAAGAATGCATGTTTAATGTTTTGATACATGATATAAAATCTTTCTTCTTCTCTCATGGTTGAATACCAAAAACTATTATGGTGGGCCTCCGAAGTTCCAGTCATCTTTCTTTCTCTTCCACCAAATGTTGGCCTGATCCACACGTCTGCCAGCCTAATTGGCTTTGTTTTTGAAATCTGAAGTTTCTCCCGAGTCACCAATGTAGATCTCTCTACCTTTTCAGACTCTTTCATTGCTATAGATTGTCTCTGGGATTTAATCATTTGTACCACATGGTTTATATGCTTTGAATCCTTGCATCTAAAGGAAATTTCCTTAACATAAATACTGCTAGGGATTTAATAATTTTTAGACTCTTTCATTGCTACAGATTGTCTCTAGGATTTAATCATTTGTACCACATGGTTGATGTGCTTTGAATCCTTGTATCTAAAGGAAATTTCCTTAACATAAATACTATTAGGGATTTAATTTTCAATGTTGCTAGCCTTATTGGCTTTTTTTATTAAAGTCGAAGTTTCTCCTCACTCACCAGCATTAGTTGTAACTTTTTTGAAATTTTATTATGGTATGTGCACTTTGATATGATGTAATATGATTATGGTTTCATCTTATATTTTGTAATATTAAATATATAATAGAAAAGTAAATTATTGCATGAAATAAATGCTAACTTCTCATTCTAAATGTTTTTTTTGCAAAACATAGGTCTTCCAAAAGATCAAGATGATCCTAAACATGATATAGATCCAAAAAAATATTGGTTCTAGCAGTATAGATCACATGGCAGAGGATGATGATGATGTAGATACAAAAGACAATGAGGCCGATGACAATGATGATGACGACAATGATGATGATGATGATGATCACAATGGTGATGATGATGATGAGATAGTTGGTTGTAGTAACTATTGTGCAGTTTTGCACACACGCCCCACAGAAAGTGGGAACCCTCTTTGCTTGGTTTTTTGGTTCCTCTCTGTGCTTTCTCTTTTGGTCTTTGGTGGTTTGATCTTAGGATTTGGTTGGTTTTCAATGATATTGAATGACTTATGTTGCTTGGGCAAACACCCTTTTTGGGTAGAGCTTTGAAAATCATGAGTTTTGGGTCAATTTTGGGTTTTTACCTGGTTTCAAGATTTTCCACCTCTGGAAGATTTCCCCAGTTGCATTGAAAACCCGATGGAGGCTATTTTTGCACCATTTTTAGGGATTTGAGTCCTTTGCAGAATTCTGTGTCAATCGGATTTCCCAAAATTCCTTTTCTACCTCGGATCCCTTAGCTCGTCTTGAATTATCTTGTCATTGCATTAATAGCTCACATACGAACTCTACGGATTGGTTTTAATGAGATTTGAGCTGACATTTTATGCTTTGAGTCGACCTCTTTTGTCCATTAGTTGAATTGGTAGAGTTTGTGCTTGGGTGTTTTTTTCTGGTTTGACCATTTGCCTATGGATTCTTGGATTTGCTGGTGATTATCTTGGAGTCTTTCTTGTCGCTGCTTGCTAGGGCATCGAGCTTTGCTTCCAGTAGTTATTATCACCAGGTTTACACTTCATCAACAGTGTGTATCCTTTGTTTCACTTTCAATTGATAAGTGTGAATGGTTCCATGGTATCTGAGGTTTTCTTTGTGTCTGAGCTTGGGCGCATCGCGGCTTTATGGTTAAACTAGGGTTACATCCTTTGATCTTTTGATACTCCTCTGGAATTGGTATGCCCTATCTTCCTTGGTTTCGCCTCATCCCATGCTTGGTTTTCTATTTGGCTTCATCTTGCATGAGGGTTTTTATCATTGGATCCATTTTACATTTGGTGTAATTGAGATGTGATGGCATGTTCATCTTAAAATCCTAGGGTTCAATTTTTAATTCATTATCAATACTGTTAGAACACCCTTTGGGAGAGTTAGAAAGTTAAAACCATTGATGAATGATTTGAAGAAGTAAATTTAAGCTTGAATTCCCAAAATCATGATTAGTCAATCGATTTGGATAAAATCCTGACAAAGTAAAAAAATTTAGATTTTGTATTTCGGGGTTTCGGGAGTATCGAGCATTTCTTCCACCTTGGGATTTTCTTGGATTTCCCTCAATCCATCGTCTTCCCGAAGTTCACATAAAACATGAAAACTAGGATTTTTCGCAAAAAATCGCTGCCTTAGGATTTGTCCAGATTCTGTCACCTCTTCATTTCTTTGAAAATTGCTGACTCTTGCTAACTTCACGGATTTCCGTCCCCAATGGAATTCCTAGAAAATTTGTTAGGAATGAAGAATAATGGGAATGCATGAATTAAATGTTAATGAATTTACATTTTATGATTGATTTGGGATGATTTAAGGATGTGCAAATGTTTCTTGGGTTTTTCATGATGACTGAGATGCTTAAGTGTTATTTTGGGTTTTCATCGCTAAAATCCGCCTCTCTCGGAATTCCTCGAAATTCCTTTCTGACTTTAATTTCACGAAGGGGTGAAAAGACAAAACTTTAAGAAAGGATGATTAATGTTATTTTTAAGGGATTTTGATTGATTGTTTGGACTTCTTTGGTGATTTATGTGCATTTATGATGGACTAACTATGATTATTATGCTATGATAAATATTTATTACGGTCTCTTGAATGTAGGTTGAATCAAGCAAGGTTGTAGCTAGAAGAGCTAAAGGAAAAATGGTGGATCCCAGTGATGAGGGAGAATCAGTCATCTCAGAAGTAGAAAGGATTAAGAAGGATACAAAAAGAGAAGTTCCTGAGACTAAGTTGTCTTCTGTGTGGTTAGGAATCACTGATATTAATGTGAAAAAATGGGACTATGAAGAGTTCAAGGAAAGAATGACTATGCAGGATTCCCCATTCCTGGCTAGAAGAATGGTAGAGTTAGGATTGGCTCATGTAGTTGGGTTTCCCCCCACAGTTCAGTGTTATGAGTTGGTTATAGAATGTGCTATATATTATGACAAGGGTACACAGAGGGTGATTGGTCCACAAGGCAGAGTGTTGGCCAATTTCTCTCCTCCTTTAGTGGCACAACCATTTGATATACCTAATAGATCTCATGTGGTAGGCCTGGACCTAGATGTCGCTAAGAAATACTATGCAGATGATACAAATAAGGCTTTGCAGGTCATCAACTCTTGGATGGAGAAGCCCAAGGCCCATCTCTCCAAGTTACCTAAGCAGTTGTTTAGAGAAAAATTCAAGGTAGATTATTATGATGCAATCACACTCCTTAGCAAGGTTGTAGGTTTGAGGACTGCAAGGGTCTTTGAGAGCTGTATGTTTTATGTCATAGTAAGAATGGAGTAGAAAAATGATCATCACTAGGCAGGTATCATCAGTGCTATGATACATGAACAACTACGTAATGTGTTGCATACCAAGAGTTTTACCATGGCATCTTATCTGGTTTATGCCTTGGCAAGAGTTCATCCATATAAGGGATTAAGTACTAAGGGGGTATTTGGACAAGATGTAATCTATGAGGTGTACCCACAGCTCTGTTTGGGTTGATCGAGCTAGAGAAGGGTGGATGATGCATTCACAATGTATATCACAAGGCTACTACAAGGAGCAGAGCATGTAAGGATTTTTGATGCAGCCAAGGAGCTAATACAAAGGTATGGAGGATGGTTTATCTAGCTCCCCACCTTTTCATATATCAGAATTGATAGTTGTCAAAAGGCCCCTTACAGATTGCCCAAATATCCAACAGATCACATCATACTTCTGGAAGTCACTAGATAGATTTTAGCCTTTGGTGATATTTTGAAGAAAGATATGCATAAAACTAGCTTTGGGAATGACTCTCCACTGAGGATAGAAACTAATGAGGTGTGTTCGTCTTTGATGTCACCTCACTCCTTTGAAGAAGAAATGAGTACTTTGGGTTTGGCATTCCATTCTAAGAGACCTAGGTTTGATAGGACAAGGGGAGCTCAAAAGAAGGCAAGTAGGGATTTCAGGCATAGGGATGACATTGAAGATTATTGGGTAAATTGCAAAGATGAATTTGAGGTCATAAAGAAGAAATAATCCAGGGTGCCTCCTCACTTAATCAGATTGTTCAACGTTAAAGTCATTCCCGATCAGCTGGATGATGATGGAGAATTGATACATAATCATGAATATGACCCCATCAAAGACAAATTAGTGGGGGTAATCAATTCGTTGGAGGAAGAGAAAACTAAATTGGAGCAAATCAATGCTCCTATGATAAGATATACCAAGTTGTGGATCAGACATAAGGTATGGGGGCTGGACAATAAGGGCATACAATATACGTACGATCTAATGGGAAATCTGGAGTCCCAATCTAGCTCTGAGGATGATGAACAAGATCCAAAGGGTAAGGAGAAGGTGGGATCTCCCTTCAAAATAAAAATTATGGATGCTCAGGCATAGACAAATGTAAAGGAGAAAAATCTAATTACCAAATGGATGAAGAAGGTCTCTAAGAGAGATAAGTCTGTTGCAAAGGAGGAACCAGATGATGAAGGTGATAAAGGTGATGTCCCTGTGCCTAAAAGAAGAAGATTGGTGAAGACTACAAAGAATTAGAGGGAGAACTTTATAACATTGAGCCAGAGATAGAAAAGATCATACACTCTCCTTTGGTGAGTTATGAGGATTCACCTACTGATACAAAGAGGGATAAGTCTCCAGGAAAAGAAGAAGTGCCTATAAGGACTCATCCATCAGTGCATGAGGAAGGTGAACATAATATGGAAAATAATGACAATCCAGAGGAGGATGAGGAAGACAGGGAAGGAAACAAAGATGAAGAGGTGCACAATATGAATGTTGATTCATCCATAGATCAAATTGAGAAAGGAGCACGAAATGAACAACAACCTAATGCTCCTATCCCTAGCTAGTTGGATGAGACATTGAAGAGTAAGCATATTATTGTGGATGATACTCCTCTGAATTGGGATGATCTATTATCCAACATAGGAAAAGTAAAAGAAAAGAAGAAGGCTAAGGTTATCTCTAGGATTGAGAGAGATGAGGCCAATAACCGAGTGATCCAGATTGTCACTCCTACTCCCAATTAGAATAAAGATGGGGTAATTGGCTAGGATTATAATATTCAGACCATCAATCTTGGGCCAACATCCATGATACAAGAAGTTGAAGAGTTTCAGGGATCTAGTGCTACAATTTTAGGCAGATTGAACAAGGAGATACAAGATAAGCAATAATTAAAGAAGGACAATGAGAGAGTAAAAAGATATCTGCAAGATTTCATGAAGCCTTTGCAATCTATCTCATCATCATCTGCAACAGGTCTTCTACCTGAGGAGGCCATTACCGAATTGGAGAAGATGAAATCCACTACACAGGTTACCCATGAATGGCTACAAGAAGTGAGGAATAGAGGAGATAAAATGATTAAAGACATTCTGTCCACTTGTGGTGATGCCCATAGATCTTTTGACTGGTTGCAGAATGTGCTAGGGCAAGACAAAACTGATACATATCTCCTACAAAAATTGAAGACAATCAGGGGCTATACAAAAGAAAAGTTGTTGAGTGATAAAATACTACCTTCTTCAAAGGCTTCACAACCTTGGGAATGGTACAAATTCCTTCAGATTAATCTAAGGGTTTTGAAGAAAATTCAAAAATAAAGGCAGAAAATTGGGACTACATTGAAGGATATTTCTGGCAAGGGTATTCCATTCTTTGAGATTATGACTCGGAGAAAGAGGTTTGCATCAAAGCACCTAGGTCTAGAATAGCGAAGGGATTGGTGGCATGAGATCTATGATTTGGTTGGAGGTGGTCCAGTCACTGTGCACCAACTAGATGATGCGGCCACATATGTTGCAATCATGGAGAAATATCAAACCCTAAAGGTGGAATGGGATGAAGTCATCAAGAGATCAAGGGAAGAAACTAAGTCTCTTGATAGAGGGTTCAAGATATTAAATACCCCACCTTTGGATGATCTGGAAGGAGTTTTCCTCAGTGTGCAAGATAAAATAGGTCAAGGGAAGGACAAAGGGCTGACTAATGGGTGAACTCCTCTAAATTTGTGCTTCCCATTATTATTTCTCCAGCCTTCACATGCATTGGATCAAATTATAAGGATATTCTAGGCTGACCTGGAGAGGAGCCTCAAGCATTTAATAAATTTTTATGTTTAATTTTGGGGTTTTTCCTTCTCTGGACGACCTGTTTGTTGCCGACCTTGCTTTGTAACCCTAACTTGGGACAAAATACTCTATAAATGTGGTGTGTGGCCTCATTGTTGAGTAGTAGTAATACTAGAGAATTAGAATTCACATCAAGTTAATCAGTAAGAGTAGAGTTATAAGTTAGTTTATTTCAAAGCAAGTGTTGTAACATAGGATACTTTAATTTTTTCTATTGTTCATGAATTCAATACAATTGGAGACATTGTGCTTTGGTGGCCTCTCTTGGATTGATTTATCTTGCATGGTTCTGGTTATTCTATATTTCCTAATTGCTTTGAAATCTTGAATGAATGTTAGATTTAGAATTAAGTAATTTGATGATATTTGTGGTTAGATGCTTGGAATTTTGTAGCCATTCCTGATCCATACTTTTGGCATCTTATTGATTGTAGGTTGTTGTGAAAATTTAGCCTATATCTTATAACTATGTGCTTAGTTCAATTATGGGTTTGTTTATTTCAATTCCAAAACAAGAGTTGAATTGAATGAATGTTCATGATATGAAAATCTTTGATTTCCTAGAAGATTGCATTATTTCTATAAAATTGTAGGTTGAACCTAGGTTAAGCGAAAGTTAGTTTTGAGGAATTGGTCTATTTCAGCATCTTGTCATCAATATTATTGATCTTAGGAGTAATTTCAAGCTTAGGATTTTTGAAACCCTTATATTTTGATATTTCTTTGAATTTTAGTTAGGGTTGGATTTAAGAATTCAGAGTATCAACATATTGCAAAACCTGATAAAGTTCTAGTATTTGTTTTCTAAGATCCCTTTGTGATTACCAATATTTTCACATTTATCACTAAGTTGTTGTGTTGCATTGTCAAGACCTGACATTAGAGACATTGGGGTTATCTCTTTTCTCAAAGAGATTTACCTTTCAAGAGAGATAGGATATCATATTCTATCTGAGTTGTTGTTGTGTAGAAAACACCATCAATAGATTGGCACTAGAAGGAGGGCCTGAATAAGCAAACTGGAGCATTTTCTCAATGCCATTTCTTCATAGAGACTCAGAAGGAGAACTAGATCTACACCAGGAGAAGAAGAGTGTCACAAGCTACCACCTCCTACTAGGTCAAGAAGGACTAGAAAGAGGGAAGAATCATCCTCCACCCAACCACTTTGATCATCTCCTTCATTCTCATCCACATCAAACCCATCCCCATTCAGCAACCCCAACCAGTTATCAATCAACCTTTGCCACCCCCTCCTCCACCAATGGATTTTATGGAAAATAACCCATCACCTCTATCCTTTAATAACTACAATGTCATTCCCAAGAACCCTGAGCATTTTTTCTCTAAGTTTCATACAAATGATCCTAATAGGACAACAAAGGAGCATATCAAGATTTTCTAGACTTGCCTGAGAGATAGAGGGATTAATCATGAAGATGTTGCATGCAATATTTTCCCATATTCTCTAGGGGAAGAGGCCTTTTATTGGTATAATCATCTACTTGCTGCATCAATCAATAATTGGACTGATCTTGAGACTTCCTTTTTGTAGAAGTTTAAAATCTCCATCAGTGCCAATGAGCTCTACATGCAGTTTACCAGGATTAAGAGATATGTTAATGAGCCTATAGGGTCATTCAATAATAGGTTCCACCATGCATACACTAGATTGGAAGAAGCTTATGCTATAGATGATTCCATTTCCTTGGAAGTCTATTTTGAAGCCCTTGATAGTCTCACATCCACCTTCTTTAAGTGGAGAAATAATCTTCCCACCACTTTTCTCACTACATATATAGAGGCAATTAAAGTTAGCATTGATTTGAGACAACACCTGTTGGGACCTTTTCCATCTATGGGACCTCCTACTCACCCTAGACAGGTCCAAGCTCTTAACTAGGCTTTGACTAATCATACTCCCATTATGAACCCCATCCCATAGTTGCCCTTAGTTCCTCACCTAGGTCCTCTAATCAGTCAGGCTCACCCAATGACTAGTTATCCCCAACAAAATGTTAATCAAACTCTTCATTCACAACAACAGGCTAGTTTTCCTATATATTTGTAGAATTTAGAAGTCTTGAATAAGTCCATCAATTCTAGGGGAGTGTCAAGATACTCTCCAAATAATGTGAATTCAGTACCTTATAGTAGTCCTGACAAGGAAAGGTTAGATGAGCTAACTGAGCAAGTGAAAAAGTTGAATATGGAGGTAACTTACTTCAGAAATTAGAATAGCCAACTCTAGGTAGCTCAAAGAAACCTGCAATCAAATTACAATAGGGATAACCAATATGTTGCATGAGGGAAGATCTTCAACAAAGGACAACATTCTGATAGAAATCAGAATTTTGACAGAGGACAAGGTTCTGGTCAAAATTTTGATAGAGGGAAATAAGGTGGACAAGGATTTGAGAGAACACAACCACCTCGATAGAATAGGCCATGGAACACTGGACCTAATAATGGAGGGGTCCCTACTCTATTGGACCAACCTTCCAATCAAGAGAAACCTCCAAGTGGTGTGTTCATAGCAGAGGCAACTTTATCTGGATGGTGTAGGCTTCACAAGACAAGTCAACACTCTGAGTTTGATTGTCCTGAATTTCAAATTGCTACTTCCATCTTTCAGTATGAAGTGGAAAACAACTCTACCAGTTAGGAAATGGTACCTTCTACTCCTTATGAATCCCTAGTTTTAGTACTAAATCATGCTCCTTTCTTGAGGGATGAAGAGAATGAACCAGAGGAGAATTCAAGTGGCCAGAATGAGGAGGTTGAACAAGTTCTTAATGAAGATGAAATTTCTCAAATTTTTAATGAGGGAAATGAGAATGATAATGGCCCTTTGATGAGGAGGAAGCTAGTGTTGAAGAAGTACATATGTTCCATTAGTTGAAACATAAATATGACTTGAGGAATAGGCATAATAAGAATCCATAAGATGGAGGCCCATTCACTACATCTACCCCTCCAAAAAATTTTACTACTCCACCAGATCCACATGCTAGCAATAATGCATCTTATTCTCATGTACCAACATAGTACTTTGTAAGAGGAGCACAACCTGATGCATCAAGGGGAGGTAATGTTGACATAGCTAAGGATAAGTAGACTGGTCCATCTAGAGAAATCCATGCTGACATGAATGTGGAGCAATTAGGCAAATATGTGATTAAAGAACTCATAAAAGTAAAGGTAAGTCTTTCTGCTTTTGAGTTATTAAGGGTTCCTGTTATCAAAAATATAGTTTTGGGGTCTTTTAATGCAAGTAAAGCATCTCAAGGAGTCACATTCAATGAGATAGTGGACCAACCTTCTAGTTCACAAGTATCAAAAAGTCAAAAACAAGTATCACTGGGGGATAAAGGGAAAGAAAAAGATAAGAATTAGGTTGCACAAGTTGACACTCAGTTAAGCTTGTTCCAGGGCAAAATGGAGACCCCTCCCTTTCTGATTTTTGTTTGTATATTTGGGAAGAATCTACACAATTGTCTTCTAGACTTAGGAGCATCTACAAATTTTATGCCTTTTGTTATTTGTAGAGCACTAGGTATCACCCATGCTACCTCTCAGAAGGTCACCCAATTAGAAAAAATAGAGGTAAATATAGTAGGAGAATTGAACATGATCCCCATGCAAGTTGCTTCAGATCCTAGAGTATAATAGGTGATTAATATTCAGGTTGTTGATTTCCTGACACTTATGGTCTGATTTTGGGTCAAGATTTCACCAAGGCACTAAATGGATACACATCCATAAATCATTCTCACATGTGGTTGCCATGGAAAGGGGTCCCAAATCAAATTAGGATTGAAAGGAAACCCAGGATGAAGTATGTAATTACTGAATATTAGAATACTTCGAATGAGATATTGGTGTCAAAAGTTAGCATGGGAAACTATGTATTGGTTGCCCCTGTCTCTGATACAGAAGAGGTCTTCATGTTGCAAAGATCCTCTGACGAATCCATATCAGAATCCAATTATTCTGAGGAGATTTTTATGTTACAAGATGAGTCTACATCGGAAGCTAGTGGTTCTGAAGCACTAGTTGAGAAAATAGAAGAACTTGATGACCAAGAGGATAGACAACTCAGCTTATTGATCAATTTCCAGGAGTTTATCCAGAAGTGTGTGGAGGACCAAATTCAGTTTGGAAAAAATATGAATTTTAAATAATTACTTCTCCCTAGTTGGTGCAGAGTCCACAATTCTCCTCATTCTGAGATGGAATGTTGTTTGTGTCAAACTATGGTGAAGTAGATACAAAGGTGCACTAATCCAACTCTAGTTGGTAGACTGGATGTACAAAGCATTCAGAATGACCCAAAAGGAATAAGCCCAATGCCTCCTGAAGAACTCCCTGGCAGCAGTAAGGTCAAGGATAGCTCAAAGAGATCAGGAACTGATGATTGTTGGACATTAAGATTTGATGGATCTAAATCAAAGCAAGGTGCTAGTGCAGGCTTTGAGATGATCAATCCTAAAGGTAAGACTTGTTTTTCTACCCATAGACTCTAATTCTAGTCCACTAATAATGTAGCTAAGTATGAGGCTTTGGTCCATGGGTTACTTATGGAATTAAGGAAGAAAGTTAGGATCTTTTCAAGTGTTTTGGGATTCTGAGCTGGTGGTTAGATAGGTGAGAAAACAATACTCATATCAAGACAGAAGGATGACTAATTACAGACATAGAGTCAAGGATCTTATTGAAGGGTTTTATGCCTTCAACATCCAGCTGATCCCACAAAGTAAGAATCAAACTGCCGATTCTCTTGCACAAGCAACTAGTATATTGCAGCCTTTATCAGTTTCAAGATTGAAGAATTTTACTATGGAACTCACTCTAGTACCCTCAGTGTCTGAAAATGTCACCAATTTCTAGGTATTTGAAGATGATAAGAATATTCTTGATTTCATTACTAGCTATGATGTGTTTGCTTCTCAAGTAATTGATGAGGTAGAACCTCAAGAAGCAACATTAGACTTAGAAGGGGTTATCAACTTCAATACTAGTACTATACCAAGTGGTATGGTGCAATTAGAACAAATTTTTGACCTTGATAAGATAAAAGATCAGGAACAACAAGCGAAAAGGGAGTCTCTCAGTAGCCAATGTAAAACATACAACATGGGGACCCAAGATGATGTTAAAAACATATTTATTGGTAAAGTGTGTAAACCATAAGAAAGGAGAGGAATTATTGATGCATTAAACACCTATCAGGATGTGATAGCATGGAGTTATGAAGACCTAAAGACATATGATACTTCAATCATTACACACACAATTCCCTTGAAGCCAAATGTCAAACCATTCAGGCAAAGACAAAGGGTAATTAATGCCCTATTAGAGCCCATCATCTAGAAGGAGGTGTAGAAGCTACTTTCAACATAAATTATATTTCTAGTAAGACACTCAACATGGGTTGCAAACTTGGTTCTAGTAAGAAAGAAGAATGGAGAAATTAGATTGTGTGTTGATTTCAAGAATCTTAATAGGGCATTGAAAAAGGATAATTATCTAGTTCCTTCCTTGGATGAAGTACTTCAAATTGTCAATGGATCTTAGATGATGTCCTTTCTAGATGGGTACTCTATGTACAATCAGGTTATGGTACAATATGAGGACAGGCACAAGACTACCTTTACTACAAAATGGGGAACTTTTTCTTATATGATAATGCCCTTTGGATTGATCAATGTTGGAGCTATATTCTAGAGAGCAATGGATATCGCCTTCAAGGACATCATCGGTAAGTGCATAATTATCTACATGGATGATTTAACTATCTCTTTTAAGAGGAGAGGTGATCATATTACAAATTTATGCAAAGTATTCCAAAGGTGATCTAGAGTTTGGCATCTCACTTAATCCAAAGAAGTGTATTTTTGGAGTTACTAAAGGCAAGCTACTAGGTCATGTCATTTCAGAATAGGGTATTGCCATTAATCCAGAGAGAGTAGAAGCCATATTAAAGATTCAACTCCTTGCAAGTAAAAAGGAAATGAAATCATTCTTTGGAAAAATCAACTTCATCACAAAGTTCATCACTGGATTTGCAAAAATAGTAAAGCCCTTGAATGTCATGCTAAAATAGGAAGCAAAGGTTGAATGGAGTGCAGAAGCTAGGGAGGCATTTGTAGAAATCAAGAGAGCTATTGTTGAGGCTCCAACATTGGTAAGTACTGATTATGCCAAAACCTTTTAGATATATTCATTTGCTTTAGAACATTCATGTGCTAGCATGTTGACCTAGAAATCAAATCAAGGGAATGAACATCCCATAGCTTTTATGAGTGCTCCTCTGAAGGATGAAGAACTGAGATATCCCAATGTAGAAAAATAGGCCTATGATTTGGTTACAACAGTAAAAAATTTTAGGCATTATATTTTGAGGAATAAGGTCTTTGTCATAGTACCTTATTCTATAGTGAAGCTATAACTAATGCAGAATGAATTGGGAGAACATGGGGCTAAATGGGTAACCATGTTACAAGAGTATGATATTGAGATTTATCCCATGAAACTAGTGAGAGGATAGGGACTAACAAATACCATGGCTGAAATGGGACCTGACCTTACAACTCAGCATTACCACCTCTATGATGTTTCTCAAGGAGACTGGTATGATGAAATCATCTACTATTTATTGAAACAACAATGTCCTAAACACCTTAATTCAGTTCAAAAGAGAGCTCTATGTTTGAAGAGTGATAGCTTTATGATGAAGGGAGTTATCCTACACAAGAAAAATCATGAGGGGGTCTACTTGAGATGCTTGGGGAAGGAAGAAGATGTGAGAGTGATTGCTGAATTTCATGATAGATATGGCACAGGCCATGGGTCAACACTTTCCACTGCAAATCAGATCCTGAGAGCAGGCTATTACTAGCTTACCTTGTTTAAGGATGCACATAATCATGTGAGGACCTATCATGTATTTCAAAATACAACAAGTAAGGATAAACGTGCAACCCTCCAACTCCAGCTGGTCATAGAGGTAAAACCATTTGCACAATGGGGAATGAACTTCATAGGTGCAATCAATCCAGCTTCCTCTATAGGCCACATGTATATTCTTACTGTAACTAATTACTTTACCAGATGGACTGAGGCTCTTGCATGCAAACAATGCACTTCTGAAATGGTAATCAGTTTCTTTGAGTCAGGTATTGTTGATCATTTTGGTTGTCCATTGGCTCTAGTTTTTGATAATGGTCCTACATTTGCATCACTGAAATTTTCTAATTGGTCCTTTGATCATGGATTCATTACAAAGTTTGCATCCAATTACAACTCACAGGGTAATGGTCTAGCTGAGTCTTCCAATAAGAACCTTTTAATAGTCATTCGTAAGCTATTAGGGAAGAATCCCAAGGATTGGCACACCTAGCTCAAGTTTTCTCTTTGGGCAGACCCTACCAGACAAAAGAAATCCCTAGGAACCTCTCCTTATTATTTAATGTATGGTTTGGAACCTATATTTCCCATTCAACTAAATATCCCTACCCTACAATTCATTAATGAATACTATGATGGAGAAGATAATCATGAAGCCTGCTTGGCTGAACTGTTACACCTTGAAGAGAAAAGAGATGAAGCCTTAGAAAATTTTGCTAAGCATCAAGGTGTAGTCAAGAGATGGTTTGATAGGAGAGCCGACATGAAAGCCTTTAGAATCTCAGACCTAGTTCTCTACTAGGAAAAATCCCATAACCGAAGGGGAGAGCATGGAAATTTTGACAAAATTTGGCTTGACCTTTATCAGATTGCAGAGATCCTGGGAGATAATGCTTTTCACCTGAAAACTCTCATTGGAGAGGACATCCCACTGCCTGTCAATGGGCAGTATTTGAAGCATTATTTCCATTCTTGAGCTATTTGCAGCTGTTTATTTGTATATAGTTAGGTTAGGTTTCCTTTCTGTTGTTTTGCTTCTTATTGGGTTGGTTTGGTTTTGCTTTGTTTTTCTTTGTCGGTTTTTTTTATTTTTGTTAGGCTAGGTTTTATTTTGTTTGTTGTGATTTTTTACTTTTCTCTTGCTTTGGGTTTTCTTGCTTCCTTTTGGGTGTGTTGCACTTGTATGGCAAATGTGGGTTTGCCGGGGATTGCACTGAGATTTTTTTCTCAAGCTTCAATCATCTTTTCAGAGTCAATTGGTAGAATTCCTTTATCTAGTGTCACATATGCCTAGAATTGGAAGGTCACTTGATTAAGTTAAATATTGGAATGTATTCGGGTCTTATATTTTCACACAAATCTTAAAGATTCCAAGCTTTCCTATGGTCCTTATGAAGTGAAAAATCTCTAGTGCCACTATGGTTCTCATCCTTGAGAGTGAGATTCATTGCTTATAGGGTGAAAGGGAAAGTTTGAATAATTTCAAAGAGAATATAACCAAAAAAAGAGAGAAAATGTTGAAAATCAGAAGAAAGGTTCACCTTATCAGGAGTATCCTAGTATCTCTACTAGGGATATAGATGCCTGGATGACAGTAGAGCTATGCTTGAGAGGATCATAGTGATAACCTCATTTGGGCTATGGATGCCTGATTGGTAGCGAGGCTCTATCTAGGTTGCTTTTGGAGTTAGAATCTTTATGTAACCCTATTAGATCAAGTTTGGTCCTTATTGTAACTAAGGAAACAAAATGAATGCATGGACACACACTCTAACCTTGGTATAGGATGAGATTGCTTACTTGTGAATTCTAAAACTTTGTTCATAGGTGAATTGGTCTAAGGACTAAAACCAAAAGATTCTAGGTTCTTGATTCTAGTTTTTCATTGAAATGCTCTAGGGCATTTCTCCAGTGGAGTCGCCATTTGTTGTGCAGTTTTGTACACACGCCCCACTTAAAGTAGGGACCTTCTTTGCTTGGTTTTTTGGTTCTTCTCTTTGCTTGCTCTTTTGGTCTTTGGTGGTTTGATCCTAGGATTTGGTCACTTTGCAATGTTCCTGAATGACTTATCTTGTTTAGGAAAACACCCTTGTTGGGTAGAGCTTTGAAAATCATGAGTTTTGGGTCAATTTTGGGTTTTTACCTAGTTTTAGGATTTTCCACCTCTGGTGGATTTCCCCGATTGCCTTGAAAACTCGATGAGGATTGTTTTTGCACCATTTTTGGGGATTTTGGTCCTTCATAGAATTTTGTGTCTATCATATTTTCCCAAAATTTCTTTTCTACCTCAGATCCCCGAGCTCATCTTGAATTATGTTGTCACTGCATTAATAGCTCACGTACGAACTTTGTGGATTGGTTTTAATTTGATTTGAGCTAGCCTTTTATGCTTTGAGTTGACTTATTTTGGCCATCAGTTGAATTGAGAGATTTTGTGCTTGGGTGCTTTTGTCTAGTTTGAGCATTCACCTGTGGATTTTCAGATTTGCTAGTGATTATCTTGGAGTCATCCTTATCGCTGCTTGCTATGGCATTGAGCTTTGCTTCCAGTAGTTATTATCATTAGGTTTACACTTCATCAATGGTATGTATCCTTTTTTTTTCTTTCAATTGATGAGTGTGAATGGTTCTATGGTATCTAGGGTTTCCTTTTGTGTCTGAGCTTGGGCATGTCAGGGGTTTATGGTTAAACTAGGATTACGTCCTTTGATCTCTTGATGCTCCTCTAGAATTGGTATACCCTATCTTCCTTGGTTTCACCTCATCTTGTGCCTGGTTTTCTATTTCACTTTGCCTTGCATGAGGGTTTCGATCATTGGATCCATTTTGCATTCAGTGTAATTGAGTTCTGATGGTGTGTTCATCCTGAAACCCTAGGGTTAGATTTTGAATTCATTATCAATACTGTTAGATCACCCTTTGGGAGAGTTAGAAAGTTAAAACCATTGATGAACTATTTAAAGAAGTAAATTTAAGCTTGAATTCCCAAAATCATGATCAGTCAATCAATTTAGACAAAATCCTAATGAAGTCAAATATTTTGTATTTTGGATTTTGGATTTTGGGGTTTTGGGAGTATTGGGGATTTCTTCCACCTTGGGATTTTCTCGGATTTCCCTCAATTTATCGTCTTCCCGAAGTTCACGTAAAACATGAAAACTGGGCTTTTTCGTGAAAATCTGTCGCCTTAGGATTTCTTTGGATTCCATCACCTCTTCAAATTTCTCTAAAAATTGTAGAGTCTTGCTAACTTCATGGATTTCCGTCCTCGATGGAATTCCCTAAAAATTTGTTAGGAATGAAGAATAATGGGAATGCATTAATTAATTGTTAATGAATTTACATTTTATGATTGACTTGGGATGATTTAAGGATGTGCAAATGTTTCTTGAGTTTTGCATGATGATTGAGATGCTTAAGTTTTATTTTGGATTTCTATCGCTAAAATCTGCCTATCTCGGAATTCCCCAAAATTCCTTTTCGACTTGAATTCCGTGAAGTGGTGAAAAGCCTGAAGTTTAAGAAAGGATGCTTAATGTTATTTTTAGGGGATTCTGATTGATTGTTTGGAATTTTTTTGTGATTGGCATACATTTATGATGGACTAACTTGGATTCTTATGCTATGATAGATATTTATTATGGTCTCTTGAATGCAGGCTGAATCAAGCAAGGCTGTAGCTGGAAGAGCTAAAGGAAAAATAGTGGTTCCCAGTGATGAGGGAGCATCGGTCATCTCAGAAGTAGAAAAGATTAAGATGGATATATAAAGAAATTTTTTTAAAACTAAGTTGTCATCCATGTGGTCAAGAATCACTGATACTATTGTGGGAAAATGGGACTATGAAGAGTTCAAGGCAAGAATGGCTATGCAGGATTCCCCATTGCTGGCTAGAAGAATGGTAGAGTTAGGATTGGCTCATGTAGCTGGCTTTTCCCCCATAGTTCAGTGTTATGAGTTGGTTTTGGAATGTGCTAGACATTATGACAGGGGTACACAGAGGGTGATTGGTCCACAAGGCAGAGTGTTGGCCAATTTCTCTCCTCCTTTAGTGGCACAAACATTTGATATACCTGATAGATCTCATGTGGTAGGCCTGGATCTGGATGTGGCCAAGAAATACTATGCAAATGATACAAATAAGGCTTTGTAGGTCATCAAATCTTGGATGGAGAAGCCCAAGCCCCACATCTCCAAGTTACCTAAGTAGTTGTTTAGAGAAAAATTCAAGGCAGAGTATTATGATGCCATCGTACTCCTTAGCAGGGTTGTAGGTTTGAGGATTACATGGGTCTTTGAGAGCTGGATGTTTTATTTCATAGTAAGAATGGAGCAGAAAATTGATTATCACTGGGCAGGTATCATCAATGCTATGATACATGAACAACTATGTAATATGTTGTAGACCAAGAGTTTTTCCATTTCATCTTATATGGTTTATGCCTTGGCAAGAGTTCATCCGTATAAGGGATTAAGTACAAATGGGGTATTTGGATAGGATGTAATCTACAAGGTGTACCAATAGCTATGTTTTGGTGGATCGAGCTACAAGAGGGTGAATGATGTATTCACCATGTATATCACAAGGCTACTACAGGGAGCAGAGCATGTAAGGATTTTTGATGCAACGAATGAGTTAATACAAAGGTATGGAGGATGGTTTATTTAGTTTCCAACCTTTTCATATATCAGAATTGATGATTGTCAAAAGGCCCATTAAAAGTTGCCAAGATATCCAAGAAATCACAGCATACTTTTGGAAGTCACTAGACATATTTTAGCCTTTGATGATATTTTGAAGAAAGATATGCATAAAAATGGCTTTGGGAATGAATTTCAACTGAGGATAGGAACTAATGAGGTGTGTCCCTCTTTGATGTCAGCTCACTCCTCTAAAGAAGAAATGAGTACTTTGGGTTTGGCATTCCATTCTAAGAGACCTAGGTTTGATAGGACAGGGGGAGCTCAAAAGAAGGCAAGTAGGGATTTTAGGCATAGGGATGACATTGAATATTATTGGGTAAATTGCAAAGATGAATTTGGGGTCATAAATAAAAATTAATCGAAGCTGTCTGCCCACTTAATCAGATTGTTTAGCATTAAATTCATTCCTGATTAGCTGGATGATGATGGAGAATTGATATAGAATCATGACTATGAGCCCATCAAGGACAATCAATGGGGGTAATTGATTGGTTGGAGGAAGAGAAAAAAGAATTGGAGAAAATGAATGCTCCTATGATCATATATACCAAGTTGTGGATCAAACATAAGGTATGGGAGTTGGACAACAAGGGCATACAGTATACATACGATCTAATGGGAAATATAGAGTCCCAATCTACCTCTAAGGATGATGAACAAGATCCAAAGGGTAAGGAGAAGGTGGGATCTCCCTTCAAAATCAAAATTAAGGATGCTCAGGTAGAGACAAAGGTAAAGGAGAAAAATCCAATTGCCTAAAGGAGGAAGAAGGTCTCTAAGAGAGATATGTCTATTGCAGAGGTGGAACCAGATGATGAGCATGAGAAAGGTGATGTCCCTATGCCTAAAAGAAGAAGATTGGTCAAGACTACAAAGAATAAAAAATATGAACCTTCGAAGGAGGAAGAGAATACGTTCCTCAGGTGATAGAAGTGGACAACTCTAAGGGAAAGAAACAGGTTTATGCAAGGAGATCAAGGAATCCTCCAAAGGACAGTCTATTGTAGGTAGATGTTTCCATGGATTCTCCTATGATAGAAAAACAAGTGGAGGCCTCTTCCCTTCCTAAATCACAAGATGTGCAACATAAGTCCCTAGATGCAAAGATTGGTGATCATAAAGAAGAGGAGGTGGAAGAATTAAAGGAGGGAGAACTCTATAACATTGAGGTAGAGATAGAAAAGATCATGTAGTCTCCTTTGGTGAGTTATGAGGATTCACCTATTGATACAGAGAGGGATAAGTCTCCAGGAAAAGAAGAAGTGCCTACAAGGACTCCTCCATCAGTGCATGAGGAAGGTGAACATAATATGGAAAATAATGACAATCCAGAGCAAGATGAGGAAGACAGGGAAGGAAACAAAAATGAAGAGGTGCACAAAATGAATGTTGATTCCTCCATGGATCAAATTGAGAAAGGAGCACAAAATGAACAACAACCTGATGCTCCTATCCCTGGTTGGCTAGATGAGAGATTGAAGAGTAAGCATATTATTGTGGATGATACTCCTCCGAATTGGGATGATCTATTATCCAACATAGGAAAAGTAAAAGAAAAGAAGAAGGCTAAGGTTATCTCTAGGATTGAGAGAGATGAGTCCAATAACTGAGTGATCCAGATTGTCACTTCTACTCCCGATTAGAATAAAGATGGGGTAACTGGCCAGGATTATAATATTCAGACCATCAATCTTGGGCCTACCTCCATGATACAAGAAGTTGAAGAGTTTCAAGCATCTAGTGCTACAATTTTAGGCAGATTTAAGAAGGAGATACAAGATAAGCAAGAATTAAAGAAGGACAATGAGAGAGTAAAAAGGTATCTGCAAGATTTCATGAAGCCTTTGCAATCTATCTCTTCATCATCTGCAGCAGGTCTTCTACCTGAGGAGACCTTTACCAAATTGGAGAAGATGAAAGCCACTACACAGGTTACCTACGAATGGCTACAAGAAGTGAGGAATAGAGGAGATAAAATGATTAAAGACATTTTGTCCACTTGTGGTGATGCCCATAGATATTTTGACTGGTTGCAGAATGTGCTAGGGCAAGACAAAACTGATAGAGATATTGTGCTACAAAAATTAAAGACAATCATGGACTATACAAAAGAAAAGCTGGTGAGTGATAAAATACTACCTTCTTCAAAGGCTTCACAACCTTGGGAATGGTACGAATCTCTACAGATTAATCAAAGGCTTTTGAAGAAAATTCATAAACAAGGGCATCAAATTGGTCCATTGAAGGATATTTCTAGCAAGGGTATTCCATTCTTTGAGATTATGATTGGGAGAAAGTGGTTTGCATCAAAGCACCTAGGACTGGAACAACTAAGGGATTGGTGGCATGAGATCTATGATTTGGTTGGAGGTGGCCTAGTCACTGTACACCAAATAGATGATGCGGCTACATATGTTGCAATCATGGAGAAATACCAAACCCTAAAAGTGGAATGGGATGAAGTCATCAAGAGATCAAGGGAAGAAATTAAGTATCTTGATAGAAGGTTCAAGATATTAAATACCCCACCTTTGGATGATCTGGAAGGAGTTTTCCTCAGCATGCAAGATAAAATAGGTCAAGGGAAGGACAAAGGGCTAACTAATGGGTGAACTCCTCAAAATTTTTGCTTCCCATTATTATTTCTCCATCCTTCTTATGCATTTGAATTAGAAGGAGATTCTAGGCCAACCTGGAGAAGAGCCTTAAGCATTTAATAAAATTTTATGTTTAATTTTGGGGTTTTTCTTTCTCTAGCCGACCTGTTTGTGGCTGACCTTTCTTTGTAACCCTAAATTAGGAAAAAATTCTCTATAAATGTGGCATGTGGCCTCATTGTTGAGTAGTTTTAATGCTAGAGGATTATAATTCGCATCAAGGTAAGCTGCAAGAGCAGAGTTAGAAGTTAATTTATTTCAAAGCAAGTGTTGTAACACATGATACTTGAATTGTTGCTACTTTTGATGAATTCAATACAATTGGAGACATTGTGATTTGGTGGCCTCTGTTGGATTGATTTATCTTGCATGGTTCTAGTTATTCTATCTTTCCTAATTTATTTGAAATCTTGAATGAATGTTAGATTTAGAATTAAGTAATTTGATGATATTTGTGGTTAGATGCTTGGAATGTTGTAGCAATTCTTGATCCATACTTTTGGTAGCTTATTGATTATAGGTTGATGTGAAAAGTTATCCAGGATCTTATAATTGTGTGCTTAGTTCAATTGTGGGTTTGTTCATTTCAATTGCAAAACAAGAGTTGACTTGAATGAATGTTCATGATCTAAAAATATTTGATTCCCTAGAAGATTTCACTGTTTCTATAAATTATAGGTTAAACTTGGGTTAAGTGGAAGTTAGTTTTGAGGAATTGGTTTGCTTGAGCATCTTGTCATTAGTATTGTTGATCTTAGGAGTAATTTCAAGCTTAGGATTTATGAAACCCTTATATTTTTCTATTTCTTTCAATTTGAGTTAAGGTTAGATTTAAGAATTCAGAGTATCAACATATTGCAAAACCTGATAAAGTTCCAGTATTTGTTTTGTAAGGTCCCTTTGTGATTACCAACATTGTCACATTTATCACTGAGTTGTTTTGTTATATTGTCAAGACTTGACATTAGAGACCTTGGGGTTGTCTATTTTCTCATAGAGATATATTTTTCAAGAGAGATAGGATATCATATTCTATCTGAGTTGTTGTTGTGCAGAAAACACCATCAACAGTAACCAGTGATATTCATGATCATATAGACTGCATCATGGATCATTGCTGATATATTGTTTTGATGATTATTTTCATGGTTACTATCATATGTATCATTTTCACGGCCTACAGTACTATATTACTGATTTGTATCATATTGACATGTATCATTTTCACTATATCATTTGGACATGTATCATGTTGACTTGTATCAGTTTGAGTTACATAATTTATCAATTTTATTTACATCATTTGTACATGTATCATTTTCATTTATGTCGACTGTTGGACATGTATCATTTTGACATATTTTTGATGTATTGGCATATTTGACTCACTTGTTTGAGCTATATATGATGATGATCTTATCAGTATTGACTTGTCAATTTATATATATTAAAAGTGGTCGATAATTTTTGGATGGATATTTATTATGTATGATGATTTTAATTTTTTACTCAGGATGGATGTTGTCAAATTCAATTAAATTATAGATATTTGTCTCACTTGTTTTAATTATAGATGATGATCATGTTACAATAATAATTTAGGCCATGATGAAACATAAAATTAATGCTTGTAACCTCCAGAATGTAATTGAACAAATCAGAAGTGTTAAGCTCTTTTGGTGGGTAATGACATTGAACAATAGATGTACTTTTTTATCTTTACAAGCAATACAAAAATTTCGTGTTACTGACCCAAAAAAAATGATTTAATCACTTACTCTATAATCATATGAGTTATTTAAGAGGCATGATATATTTAACTAATTAAATTGAAATAAAACATATTAAATTAATAAATGGAAGCAAAACAAGAAGCATTTTTAGAAGCAACAATGGAAGCCAAACTAGAAGCAAACCAAAAGAAATCTTGGAAGAAAAATTAGAAGAAAAACTGGAAGCAAAATTGGAAGCAAAACTGGAAGCAAACTTCAAAGCAAAACTAGAAGCAAAATCAGAAGCAAAACTGGAAGAAAATCTGGAAGCAAAGTCGGAAGCAAAATTGGAAGCAAAACTGGAAGCAAAAATGGAAGAAAAACCGAAAGCAAAACTGGAAGAAAAAATGGAAGCAAAATAGGAAGAAAAATCAGAAGCAAAAGTGGAAGCAAAACCAGAAGCAAAAGTGGAAGCAAAATTGGAAACAAAATTGGAAGAAAATCTGGAAGCAAAATCGGAAGCAAAAATGGAAGAAAAACTGGAAGCAAATTTGGAAGCAAACCTGGAAGCAAAACTAGAAGAAAAAATGTAGACATAGAAGAAAAACCAAAAGCCAAATTGGGCACAAATTTAGGCACTATTTCCAATGTTATTCCCAACACTATTTTAGGCGCTAACAGAGGCACTTTTTTCTATGCTATTTACTAGCGCTATTTTAGGCGCTAATGGGGGTGTTGTGATTTCCTAGTGCTAACCACGACGTTAAATCCAGTGAAACTTCCAGTGCAAAAGTTGTTGACAAAGTCGGTGCCAAAAAGGCCATGCCTATTTGTGCTGAGTTTAGCACCAACGAGATTGCCCATTTCTTGAATTGAAATACACTAAAATCCAACGCTATTTTAGGCACTATTTGCCTGTTTTGGTGTAGTGTAAGCTTGTTCATTCACACAAAATTGAAATCTGCTCCACAAATATAATCACATGAAGGTTGAATATCCCTCATCCATGCAACATGTTCCAATATAAGCCTAGCAAGGGCTTCCTATTGGTTCAAATCTTGAAGGGCTAGGGTAAAAAATAAGCCAGAAAAGGTATAGTAATCATGCATAGAGGAAAGAACATGACTCCAAATGGTAATTAGATTCCTTTTTTCTGATGCGTTGATGATGTTCAATGACATATATCTTTAAATAAACTTAAAATTTTGGTGCAAATGAATGTGTGATAGAAAAGAAGAATACCTAAATTTGTAAGATTTTTCATAATTTTGTAGTTTCTTGTATATGTTTCCTATAATGATGTTTGTGAAATCATACTAGAAATGTTTCTTATTCTTTAAAGTTTGAAACCCAGGCCCATTGGAAATGATTCCACATAATCATTGTGGTCATAGGCACAATAGAAAGTGACCATTGAGAAAACATCTTGTAGGTCCTAATAATTTTTTTTAAGACCTATGGGGAATTTAGCTAGCTCTATCTACTTCTTGTCTTTCTTCATCTCATAATTTCATAAATTGAGCTAGTTGTTCTTGGTCTCCCACTAAAATTCTAGTTTCTTCCTGGAAAGCTTTTCCACCACTACTAAGTCAAATGAGACACATAGCATATACTTGATAGCTTCCAAACTGGTGATAACCTTTACCTCTTTTCCTTGAATGACACTAATGTGAGGATCAAAATTTAATGCACAAGCACCCATAAGTCCATGGTATGGATGCACCAGAGGTACCATGTATTGTGGGAGACTATAGTTCTATAGTCGGAAACCTAGAGATTCAGGATCCCTCTCTTTAAACTTATTTTCATCCTTGCAAAATAACCTTTATAGAGGGTATTAGGGTTCAAATGTAGTTTTGGGTCATTGATGTCATCAACAAAATCTAATACTAGAGTTGATTCCCTATGATTTATCTTCTTTAGAAACCAGGTGTTTGGAAACACTGGCTTAGGTAGTATTGGAGTCAAGAAGTATGTTTTTTCACTAGAAACACCAGCAAAGAAAGAAAATGCCTATTCTTCTTCAGAACCAACACTAGAGGATGTCCCTTCAACTCAAATTTCTTCAAATTTATTTGGAAACTATCACTTAATTTCACTACTTTTGCACTGTAAACTCCAAACTTCGTTGAAATTTGTAATTGGAGAAATTTGCACTATAAAATCCCAACTCTATTGAAATTCACATAGATAAATTCTCTATAAGTTGCTTCTTTCTCAATTTACGCTCTTCTCTACTTAAATTTTTCACTTAGGATAAATGAAAATGTATGACAAAATGGTATTTCAATTGCTCCCAAAGAGCTCATTCATGCAAAATAATTGTCTTCTTTTTTTGGAAACACCAACCTTTAAGGAAGATGTACAAGAGGCTCATTGCACCACCTTTTTGGAAACATGACACTAGAAAATAGCATAGGATGGGTATTTTTCAATTGTGAGCATTAAATTCAACCAATGGGTAGCCAATAAGGGTCAATTCTTATGAAGATTTCACTTAGAGAAAGATGTCAAGGTTTCAAGACACTAGGTGAGAAAGTTGAAGGGCATGTGCCCATAGTCCTTATTGAAAGAAATTCACACCACGTGAACATAAAGAAAACCTAACTACTTATTTGCAAGAGGGCACAGAGGCCAAGCATTAATTGAAATGTTTCAAATAGATTTTGTTTACCAAAATCTCAAGGGCATTTCCCTCCAAAACCACCAGCTCAAAAGCATTTGTTTCTTTGCAACTAGCAATGTAGAACAGTCCCTTCCAAAGAGAACTAAATTTTGCATGTTGCCCTACCTTAGTAGCACATTCATTGTATTTCAAGTCTAAGTCACATTCACTAAATTCAGAGTTAGATGCCTTCTTATCAACCAATTTCTAACTACTTTTCGGTGGTTTGTTATGGAATCATATGCCTTCTGTTGAGACTCTTGAATGTTGAGAAACTTTGCCAACCTAACTTTCATAGCTCCATTTTCTTCGACCTCCATAGATTTCAATAATTTTAAATTTGGTATTTATGTAGAGATTTGTAATACAACTTCCTTGAAATAAATTATCTTGTATGGGTAAGTTTTCAAAACCTACTTAGGAGTGATCCGATCAACCCATGGTTTTGTTTGTAAATTCTTGTGCCATTCTCTTTGATGATCCACAACGATCCACTTAATTAACCTAATCAAGTTTTTGTTTGTGGATTTTGTGAGCTTGTTTCACTATAGGTAATAATTTGATGAAGTCTTCAAGAAGATCTCATGCTTCAATGGAAACTCAGACTTTTTGGACCCTAAAAAATCTCACAAATTTTTAGAGATGATGTCTTGGGAGGCCCAAATCTTGGAAAAAAATCCTCAAGGAAATTCACAATCACATTCTGTATGGCTCCTTTCAATGGACTAGCTTTGGATAACCTAGTAAAATAATCTGTTGTGGTAAGGATCCATTTGTGACTGAAACTAGATGTTGGGTTTATCATCGCAATAAATTCTAAACCCCATTGATCAAGAGGATCATCTACCACTATTGGATTCAAAAAAACTATAAAATTATTTCACATACCAATAAAGAACTAACATTGCTAGCATCTTCTCACCAAATTATGACAATTCAAGAATAGATTAGGCTAGTAGTACCCAGTATGCATGATTTTTATCATATTTGTCTTTGTGGAGAAGTAACCACCCATGCGTCCATTATGGAACTCATTCAATATTATATTTTCTTGAGAGTTTTCTATGCATCAAAGAAGTAAACCATCAAATTTTCTTTTGAAGAGAACTCCCTCAATCATAACATAACCCACACCCTACACTCTGTAAATATCCTTTGTGCAATGAGAGATTAGCCGAATATCTTCCTAACTAAATGAAGTTAGTTCTATCTTTGACCCATGAATCAACAACTTTGAACTAATTGAACAAGACACCCTCTGAAGAATCTTCTTACATTGGGGGTGTTTCATAAGATTTATCTTCTGTTGGAGCTTCATTTTCCTTGACTAAATATTCAGAGAGTCCTTTTTTGTGGACCAAATTAGTAGGTTGGACCTCTATGTCATACTCCAAGATATTTGTAATCTAGTTTTAATAATTTCTCCTTCCATTATGCATTCCTACACACTCGAATGTGCTAGATATACCATTATTTTATTTCTTTTTATCAAGTGTCAAATTTATTAAGACCTTTTACAATGGTGAAAGCCTAATTGTCAACAAAGTTATATTTGGCCTTATATCCCTTTAGGGTCCTTGAGTGGATTTTGATGGGATGTTCTCCCTTCCCTTCTTCATCTTTTTATGTTAGCGTTGTTTCGATGCTTTGATCACTTCCATACACATACATAATGAAATCCTTGGAAAAATCTAGACTCACTAGCACTGAAGTTAAGGAGATAGATTCCTTGATATCTTTGAATGCTTTTCTCCCTTCTAGAGTCCATTTGAAGGCTTGATCTTGTAGTGTAGAAAATTATATACCTTAACAATTTCACACTAGATTTTGTCCCCCTAAATTATTGAGAATAATTGACCCCATAATGGTCTAAAATTACATATTCCAGAGCTCATTTTCCTAGTTTTCAATAAACACCAAGCATTGAATAAATTCATCCAACTCATACGTTGTCCCTGACATTGACTGTCCTAGAAATTTAGGCTAGGACCTAGTCATCCATGAGCAATTGAGTCCCCTTCCTTAGCTAGGACCCATTTTTAAATATGTTTTTGGTGGCAATTTAACATTTAGAATTAAAATTTCAAATGTTGACTTCCACGATCTAATTTTTTTAAAATTGAATAAATGCTTATAAATACCTAGTCATTTCACAATTTGATATATAAGTGAAAGAATCTAGCAAGAGGTGAACATTGAGAGCATTCAAGATCAATTTAAGAGTAGCATTATCAGTCATTTATAGCAACAATCCAAGATCCAACATCATTTCAATGTTTATATGTGCTTATATTATCTTGTGAAGGCTAACATTGTCATAGGTCTCCAAGCATTCAAGAAAATCTAAGCAAGATCCAAATCCTTGAATAAATATGTATGAATTCCATCCTTCAAGGAAGCCATTGAAGGGTGGTGAGTCTTAGCATTTTTTCATTTATCATTTCCTTCCTTTCCATTAAGGTTTTATCATTAACATTTCCATTATGGAAGTAGGAACACTTACATGAGGTTTGACTAAGGAAATAACCTATATGTCACAACATTTTCCCTATTTATGAATGTGCAGGTTATAGGTCTAAAGAGGATTGAATAATTCTTAAAGATAAATTTGAAATTGTTGCATTTGTTGTCACAAAAGTTTTCAAGCCATGAAAACTCACCTACAAAATTTATTTATGACATTCCGACAATGGGACAAGTGGAAAGAAGTCCAAATCCAACACTAGAGGAGCCAAAAATCACTTCAATATACCTCTACAAAGACTATGTCACCATTGGGTGAGCCAATCCTTGTAGGGAAAATAGGACCAATTTTTTTGAGTAGGTTTATTGTCCTCTAAACACTCTAGATTTTCCAAAAGTTGACTATTTTTGTTTGTCAATTGTTGAGATCTTGCAATTTTAATACTAGGTCATATAGGATCATTAAGTTAACCATTCCAAAAATATTTCCAATCCATTCAAACCCCCAATTAGATGTATATCCAAGTCTGATTGGCTCACCATCAGGGCTGAAAGTCAATCTATGAACCTTGTTGAAACTCAGAAGATGGCCACCATTGCATCTTAGGTTCTTTGCATTTAGGATCTAGAATCTCTTTTTCTATATTTAATTTTGGTGAGACCGATGTCCTAACAATATCAAATTTCTGAAATTAGAAGTTTTTCAAACCTTAGATCTAGGTTTTGCATTGTATTGTTTGCATTTCTCATTCAAGTTTTCACTTTTGCATCATAAAAGCATTATAAGAAAAAAGTTTTGCATTAAATTCTATATCATAAGTTGCATTAAGGTTTGATTCAGTCATCTTTAGATCTATTTACATTCATTAGGTCATTAAAGTTTGAAATTATTCATTAAATTGCATCGTTTATTTAAGACAAAAAGTTAAAAAATTGCATTATTTTGTTTCAAGTTTGCATCAAATCTTCATTTTTAGAATTTTTCATCTTATACTTAATAAATTATTGCATGATTAAGATCTTGAAATTGCATTCAAAATTTTCCTTTATTGTTTCACTTTTGCATGTGAGTTACATTGTCTTAAACTAAGAAAATTCTAGAAAAATAGTCACTGTCAAACTTATTTGCGAATAGGATCAGTAACCTTAAAAAATAGTTTAAACATTCATCTTTTTTATTTTTTAGAACCTTCAACAAGGACTCAGATGCCCTTGGGTGAACCTGTCCTTGTACAGGTATCTGAACAATCTTTCTCATAATCGTTTGTCTTTGTCTACTCAGTTTCATTGTACTTGCATATCCTTGTCTTAAAATCATTTAAGCATTTTGCCTTTAGTTCCTTTAGTGAAAGAAACTACATTGTTTAGAATCAAAATTTGCATTCAATAATCATCATCTCCATGTCTTTGTATCTTACAATCAGTCAATTATTGCATTTTAGATCTAAAATTTGAATTCAAAACTTGTCAAAACATTTGTAACTTTGTTGCAAACTTTCATTTTGCATCACCTTCTCTTAAATTGAGAAAAAATTGGATAAATATCAACTATTTAACTTGTTTGAAACCAAAGAAACAAACATTAAACAACATAAAAATTCATTTTTTAGTTTTTTGAACCCCAATCAAGGACTTAGATGCCCTTGGGTGACCCTGTCCTTGTATAGGTGTCTTAGGAAACTTCTACACACATTTTTGTCTTTTTAGTTTCATTCTATTCCCACTTTCATATGTCTGATTTGAAATTATGAAACAATATTATTAATTGTTCAAGAAATGTGTCATTTTGCTTGATTTGTTACAAATTTAGGAAACAATGTTGCATTTCAGATCTATAGACCAATTTTTTACATCATGTTTTCATTGCAAAAATTGTGTTTTGTCATAATTCATATTCTATTATCAAATCTCATTGAATATTTTAAGGAATTTTTGTTAGAAGGATACAAAAATGAGTTTATTGCCCCTATTTTTTAATTTTTCATTGACCCCTCTCTCATTATCCCTCCTATGAGTGAGGCTAGCTTAGTGAAAGAGAATACAATCATGGAAAATCATGAAAATAATGTTTTTTCTTCTCTCAATATCTCTCCTATCTGTAAAGAAGATATCTTGGTGTTAGAAGATCCAATCATTGAGTGTCATGAGAATCTTATTTGTTTCTCTCTTGCTAACCCTCCTACTCAAGAATATATTACTGGACAAGAGGATGAAATATTTATGGATTTTATAGATGAAGATACCAAGGTGACATTAGATTCCCCTTCCATAAAATACCATCAATAAGAAGTTAAGTTCGTTGTGCTTATGCACACACAATTGGTCATTAGGTCTCCTTTGATCATTGGACCTCCTAAAAATACTTTTAGAACTCTTAAGAGTCCTTTAATTATTGGACCTCCTCAAGCCCTCTAATTATTGGAACACCTAGGTCACCTATCATTATAGGACCTCCAAAACCTTTAGGTATTATCTTAAACTTTGCAAGACAAATCATTAATAATAATGTGTCATAATAGCCAAGTTACCACATAGATTCTCACAAATATAATACTAGAAACAATAAGTAACCAAGAAAAACTCCAACATCTATACCATTTCCTCTATTTTAATATGGCTTCCAGTGTTGTCATCGATGGCAACCTAAGTCATTCATCTGATCCATAGTTTATTATTGGTTCATACTGGCAGACAGAATGAAGAATAGGGTATCTGGTTAAAGGTAAAGATATCGACCAGAATACTTCACTGAAATATTATTTTGAGTTGTAGATCTTAGAGAAGGGTATGTTGATGAACGTACTACATTGTTCAATAAGTATAGAGGTGCGCATTTATTGGTGTATGATCTAGGAGATTCGGTGCATCAATTTTTTGGTTCTCTTTGCTAGAAGGATGACTTGGTGGATATAACCATTGCAAATATCTAAGGAGTAATTTGTTAAATGTTTCTATGTTTGATCATGTGTATTTGGGTCCTAACTATGCTATGAACGACTATGGGTGGTTCACATAAATAATTAGTTATGGATTTAGTTGACAGTTGGAAAGTACTTTATGTTTTATTGAAAGCTGACATATGAATGATCAAATCTTTGATTGCAGATATATATATATATATATGAGATCGGTTGTATGACTTCGAAGAAGAGAATGTATGAGATGAGAATTATATTAGTGTGTGTTGTAAAATTCAGAAGGATACTGATGTGAATTTATCTATGTATGGATTTGTGATGCGAATAGCAGAGCAGAGCGAAGAGAAGAATCAGATACAAGGTCCAAAATCTAATCTATGAGCCTAACTGAAACTGTAACTTGGCATAAGTAGATGCTACTACTTTAGTTTAATATTTTAGATGGTCTTAATCTAAAAATTTTGTAAGGTAGTGAGCTTTCTACTTTGAGTAGTGAGCTCTAGGCAGTTACCCTGAATGCAAGTGCATTCCCATTTTGTAAACCTTATATTTGAGTACTCAAATTGTGGATTGACCTCCACCATGGTTTTTCCCCTAAGAGGGTTTCCATATAAAAATCCTTGTGTTATGGTGTTGTGGATGATTACTTTGTTTGTTTGCATGTTTCCTTTGGTTTAATGTTGAAATGGTTTAAATATCAATTTAATAATGGTAAGATTTGCATAACACTGATTTACCCCCCTCTCAGTGTTCCCTTGAGTCCAACAATTGGTATCAAAGCCTAGTTCCTCGGAAGAAGTTTAGTAGCTTGAGGTAGATCTTTGAATGTAATGGAATCTGGTAGTCTTCAACAACAAATTTTGGTGGAACTTGATGACCTTGATCAGTTTAAAGCAAAAGTCTAGGAATTGAAAGCAAATCTTAAGGATGTTGAGAAATTCATTCAGTCATTGAAGGATCAAATTGTTAAATCCAGGGACAAGAGGAAGGATCTCTATGATCAAATTAAGTAGAAAGAAAGCAAAAACATGAGTGATGCTCACCTAAATGAAACCTTGAAGGAAATAACTCAAGAATGTGAAAAGCTTTCTAGAGATAATGCTACCCTAAAGCATGAAATGTAATCTATGGTGATGAAGTTGACTAAGGAAATTGAAGAAAGGAAGAAGAATGAGGAGAATCTTGTTATGTCCTTAAAAGAAAGATATGATGAATGTAGAAGAGTAAATGGAGAATTCATTCAGTTAGAGAGTGAACTGCTACAATCCATAAACAATGAAGAAGAACTTGAAAAATAGATTATTATTCTTAGGGATGAACTTACTAATGCAAATGAATACAAGGAGAAGTTTAATATTAGTTATGTTAAGCTTGATGAGCTAACTCAAGGAAAGAATAATGCTAAAGACAAGCGAGGTCTTGGATATGAGAAAGGAGAAAGTTCTGGATTTGGACAAAGACATTTTAGGAAAGGAAATTAGATGAACAAAGGTGGAAGGTATCCGGTAAGACAACCTAATGCTCAAAAGTTTAATGGATACTATTTTTCTTGCAATAAATTTGGTCATAAGGCTGCTCAGTGTAGAAGTAAAATTAAATCAAGCAATCCATCATTCTATGGTCAATGTTTCAATTGCAAAAAGCCTGGTCATAAATCAATTGAATGCAAAAATGTGTCAAACTACTATGTCAGTAGAAGGACTATTGAATATTATACCTATGGAAAAATTTGGCATATTGCTAATCAATTCAGATCAAGAAGAAATCAATGGAATGATTGGTCTGGACAAGGAGGTGTTGTGTGCTACAATTACAACAGATACAGTCACATTGCAAGATTTTGTAGAAACAAAAATGTTGTTAGAAAAGGTCTGGTATACAAAGACAAAAATAAATAGAAAGATGATAAAGAAGAGGAAAAATTATTGTGGATGAAATAAGAGATCAGATGAAGAAGACATGGGTAAGGAAGAACAAATCTAATGTTGGAAATGGTTCTGCACCGGAACTTGCTTCTAGTAATCCCTTTGGAAATTGATCTCAAGCCATTGTCCCAGGGGGAGTTTTTCAAGAAAATCCTTCTTCCCTTGTCCATAAGCTGGTACCGGATCATGAAAATATTTTCAAAAGGTGTATTAATGGTCTACAAAGGCTTTGGAAAACATTCACAAGGAAACTCAGAGAAAACATAGGTCCACAGAAGAATTTTTTCTCTCGATGTCTAAGAAAATAGGGTATCTAAAATATCTAGGGAAAAAAAATTTATTGCAAGTGTAAGAGCTATAAAAGACAAGTTTAAACTTTCATTTATCACTTTGCATCAAAGAAGTGAAGAAGAAGATGACTTGTCAGAAAAGAAGTTGCAGCAGCTTATTCATAATGAAGGTGAAATGCATAAAATTGCTAAATTATGGTCTATCAGACCCTCATATGATCCGGATATGATTCTAAGTGTACTAAGTGCTCATGTTGTGCACAATCAGATCAAATTGGAGAGTTTATAGAATATTCTTATGTACAGAAATGATTGAATGCATTAAGGAAACTATGGACTCTGAGCATCAAATCAAAGAAGAAGGAGAAGTAATCTTACATTTGAAGGAGCAGTTCAGGCTATCACTTACGAAGTTGAAAAAGAAAATGAATGAGCTGAGTCAATCCATAAGTGCAGCAAATAAAATCTATAACTATTGCATCTATTGGCCTCATGCAGTGGGG
Organism: Sequoiadendron giganteum; assembly: GCA_007115665.2. Taxonomy (NCBI): domain Eukaryota; kingdom Viridiplantae; phylum Streptophyta; class Pinopsida; order Cupressales; family Cupressaceae; genus Sequoiadendron; species Sequoiadendron giganteum. Next base: position 340,128,739 of record CM021100.1, on the reverse strand, counting down.
AAATACAAATAAAAGTTGGAGCAAATTGAAACAAAATTGAATGGGATTGGAAAAGGTTTTGATATGTTTCAAGATTTGGACAGTACAATCAGGAAAAGGATTCAAGAGCTATAGTTTGAGCACAAAAAGGTTCAGTTCACTAAAAACACACTCGTGGACACCTTTTGGAAAGTAGAGGACCTAACTGAATGCAGATTGGAATAGATGGTTGAGATACTAAGGAAAGGTGATAAATTAGAGGATGCGATCACTATTCTGGAATCCCTCACTCAAATTTTCAACAAGACATCTAAGAATAACAACATGATTATAATCATTTGGATTGCAATAGAAGCTTGGAAGAAATTTCTTTTGGAGATGAAATAAAATCACAACATAATTTTCTAACTCATGTAGCAGTTGTTATTTTAAAAAATTTGAAATAGTTTTGAAGTTTTGGGGAGATTGAACACGTGTTTTTTCAATTGTTGGCATAAGGCCTCTAGTTTTGTCATTCATGTCAAAGGGGGAGAGAGAGAAGTGAAAAATGCCTCATCAATCTCAGGGGGAGCTACGTTTTGAAATTTTGAAGTTTGGTAGCATACTCATATTGGTTTTGACACTTAGTCATTTTTCACTAAGTGTTGCCATCAATGCTAAAGGGCGAGATTATTGGCATATGGCTTCTAGTGTTGTCATTTATGGCAATCTAAGTCATTCATCCAATCCATAGTTTAGTATTGGTTCATACTAGCAGACAAAATGAAGAACATGGTATCCGGTTAAAGATAAAGATTTCAACCTGAATACTTCACTAGACTATTATTTTGAGTTGTGGATATCAGAGAAAGGTGTGTTGATGTTCGTACTACCTTATTCAGGGAGTATCAAGGTGTGCATTTACTGGTGTACGATCTAGGAGATCTAGTGCATTGGTTTTTTGATTATCTATGCTAGAAGGCCGACTTCATGGATATAGTCATTGTGGATATCTAAGGAGTAATTTGCTAAATGTTTCTATGTTTGATCATGTGTATTTGGGTCCTCGCTGTAGATACTGAAAATTGGTCTAGGCCTACGAGTACACATTTCAACATAATTTTCTATAGTCCATCGTCTTGATTAAATAATTTTACTTATTTAATTGCCTTTCTAACACATATTTCCTCTATTAATTAAATACCCTTTTTAATTAATTCATTAATTCATAATCATCCTTTATTCAAATTAATTAATTAAATAAATCATATTTATTTAATTATGTTGCGAACTAATTAATTCTTTCCCCTTTATCTATCAATTAAATAATTTATTATTTAATTCCCCTTTATCATACTTTTCCAACTATAATTAAATATCTTTATTTAATTATTCATTTAACCCCTTTTCATCTATAATTAAATATTTATTATTTAATTATTCATTTTATCCTTTCCAACAGTCAAATTAAATAAATTACTTTATTTATTTAATTAAAAGTCTCATATTTTGAATGTTGAATTAAATTAACATTTAATTCATTAAATAATTAATTATGTCACATTTCTCTAACATTCAGTTATCTCTTACATGCACTTATCGTCTGCCTCAAGTTATCTCTATGAGAGAACTCTCCATCATAACTAGTCGATTAACTAGTTCCAACTCATATGCATGATTTATATCTATTAATTAAATATCTTTATTTAATTAACTAACTCAAGTTTGCATTCACATGCATTTATCATGCATTTATTCTCCAACTTTTAACTTTGGCTTTTGCATACAAAGTCTATTTCTTCTATTTTTTGAAGATGAAGATTGGAACTCATGTTCTAACTCATGTTCTAAAATTAGTCTTTACTTGCAGTTGAACTCACATTCTAACTCATGTTCTATCTGTCACATAACTCATCGCATGGCATTCATCAATCTCATCCGTCGATCTCTCTTTCAATCTGAGTCGATCATTTGAAAACACAAAATCTATAAAATGGCCTGTCATTATCATTATTCCTCCTCCCAAAATCATTATACACTTTTGAGAAGAAACAATCTTTGATATTTTGTTGAGACACTCGACGAAGTTATGCTTGCATTCAAACACAGAAATCTGAGGGCAAGAATAACAATACAGCAAGATGGAGAAGGGCAATTGAGATAAATCGAGGAAGTATTTGCATATTCAATGAGATCATTCTATGTTTTTATTAGTTTAGATTAATCATGCTTACTTATCATTCTTTGTTGTTTTATTTAGATTAGAATTGATGTTTAATCTTGTGTAGTTAGCATCTTCCACAATTCTGAAAAATCTGAGTTACACTCGCTATGCTATAACCGACTATGGGTTGTGGGTATACATAATTAGTTATGGATTTAGCTAACAATTGGAAAGTAATTTATATTTTATGAAAGTCGACATATGAATGATCAAATCTTTGATTGTGGATATATATGAGATCGGTTGTATCATTTTGAGAAGTGAATGTATGAGATGTGAAGTATATCAGTGTGTGGTGAAAAATTTAGAAGGATAGTGATGAAAATTTATCTATGTATGGATTTGTGATGCGAATAGCAGAGCATAGTAGAGAGAAGAGTAGAATCAGCTAGAAGGTCCATATTTTTTTCTATGAGCCTAACCGAAACTGTAACTTGGCATAAGTAGATGCTACTACTTTAGTTCAATCTTTCAGATGGTCTTAATTTGAACATTTTGTAAGTTAGTGAGCCTTTCTACTTTGATCAATGAGCTCTAGGAAGTGAGCTTGAATGTAAGTGCATTCCCATTTTGTAAACCTTATATATGAGTACTCAAATTGTGGATTGACCTCCATCATGGTTTTTCCCCTAACATAGTTTCCACGTAAAAATCCTTGTGCTATGGTGTTGTGGATGATTACTTAGTGTGTTTGCATCTTTCCTTTGGTTTAATGTTGAAATGGTTTAAATATCAATTTAATAAAGGTAAGATTTGTAGAACACTGATTCACCCCCCCGTCTTAGTGTTCCCTTGAGTCCAACAACCTCAACCTTATCTCCCACCCACACCTAACATCCTACAGTGTAGTGGTAAATAATTTGATCTTGTTGAGAAACTTTGCAACACTCCTACTAATATATCCTTGTGGGATTTGATCTAAACATCACCAAATTATCATGACATGCTTCAAAATTCTTTATAAAAATGTGTTGTCCCCCCTGGTGTGCAAATAATTGATGTGGTAGCTTTGATTGAGAATATGAATCAACCTAATTTGAACATTGTGTTCCATAAAATTCAATTACCTCCTTTAGAAATGTAAAAAAAATTGATGCTTTGATGTTATTAGTTGTTAGTAACAAGGTTGGGACTAGGTGTACCCTTGTTAACAATGGTTCGAGCCATAATGTTTGTAGTGTAATTCTTTTGCATGAAATTGGAGTGGAGAAGACTAAAATTCACCCAAATAATTTATCCATCTGTAGTTTTGATAATGTGGGAAAACAACCACTTACATGATAAAATTACCCATCAAAGTTAGAAAGGTTACTTTACAAACTCATATTGATGTCATGCCCCAAGATATTTCATATAACCTTCTCTGGGGTAGACCATGGATTCATGAAATGAATGTGTAGAGAAGGGGAATTTGATGATCCTAAGTCTCTTGGTCACCAAAAGAATCCTAGGGAACGAAGTGCCCTAAATTACCTCATACTACCTAATAATTTGAATAAGATGAAAGATATTGCAATAAATAGATCAGAAGAAGAGTTTTAGAATTAATAATAGACAAACAACTTCAGAGACTAAAAGAGTAGATCACATAGATTTTTGGAATAGAGGGAGGAGCTCTCAGCCAAAGGATGGTAGTGCAAGAGTTGGACATTAGTATAATGTGTTGAAGTCCAAGAAATGTACTTGTGTCCTATATGGACATAGCACTAAGCCCTTAGACAAAAATTTGAAGAACCAACTAACTATTCTAGATTTGAGGTCTGTTTAACCTATTGATTTAACAAAAAGTAAGAAATAATAATAAATGATAGGGGAGGTGAAGAACCAAATCACAAGAGGTCTTGCGCTTTGAAGCCTCCCACTAAGCTCCACATGAGCAACCTACAACCAAGGTGAATGAGGAAAAATGTTGGGGTGGTTTTGGGGCTTTCCGTAGTCAAAACCCCATTTTGGTGTTCCCACCTCCATAGACTACTAGATAGATAGAGAGAAATAGACACAAAAGTGGTAAAAGAAAACCTCACCATGAAGGAGAAATCCTGACATGAGATAGACACCAAGGTGATAAAGAAAAATCCACTGTAGAGGAGAAGCCATATCACATAATAGAGACACAATAGTAATATGCTATCGAATTAACAAGTAAGAGAGAGTTACCAAGAGTCTATGACCCCTCTTGGTTTGATAACACAATTTTGAGTGCTCACAAGAGAGCTTTGGTTTTTAGAGAGATTTCAATCTAGTAGAGCTTCACCACAAGAATAAGATGGAGAAGAGAAGATAAATAAAAATAAGTTAGAATGAGAGAATGTTCCAAATGAGAGTGAAAGAATGATTTTTGTTTAGTTGCATGGGTGGGAAGAGTTGTTACTCTCAAAATCCTACCACAGAGACACATGTCATGAGTTAAGAATTCCAAGATTCCCCATTTGAACTTGCTAAAGTATGAGGATGCTAGCACATCATGTGGATTTTTGTGTGCCACATAGGTGTCCAACACATCATTTCATGAGAAACAAGGTGGCAAACTATTTTCACTTCATCATTTGTCCTTCTGGAGTTGAAATCATGAAATTACAACTCATAAGGTTCTTGTCATAAATGTGGCTAGGAGCCATAAATGCAAGGGCCAAATGCACAAATGTGAAATTTCCACATGGTGCAATTTTATGATATTACATTTTCCCCCACTTTAGTGAGCCAATTTTTGAGAAAAATCATCTACACTAAAGTAGAAAAGATAACATAAGAGAAGACTCAAAAACTTGAAAATTTTATGGATTTGCATGCCAAAAAGGATACTATAGAGGCCATAGAGGTTGAGAAATTAGGTATTGATGATGACCCTAGTGATTAAGCTCAAAGAGAAACCTCAACATCTGACGTGAAGTTTCATTCTACAAAACTCTAATTCATGGCAGCTAAAAATTGAAAGAAGCTACCAAGGTGAAAAGAATGCTCAAGATAAATCTATCAATTCAGAAGAAAAATTTGATGAAAAGGTGGGTATATGCCCACTCTTGGTTTTTCCCAAAAATATGTGGGGTAAAAGGATGAAAAATGATAGGACCACAATTTCTAGGAAAAATAGGCCTGAGGAGCCTATATACCTAGGTGGGCCCCTAGAAGGATCACTTTCACTATTCACTATGAGTGATTTGTTGAATTTTATGAGAGAAAAGTTTTTAAAAATGCCTTGTAGATGAGAGTTTGAGGAGCCTAGGATCAAGTAGCTATATATAGTAGTAGCATAGGGAGATGAGGTCGATCAAGTTCATTTGAATGACCCCTCTTTTATGCATTTTATGTTGAAAGGTGTGCACCCTTGATCTCCTTATATTGTGTAGTGCAATTCTTGGGTTCATGAAATGGCTTAACTACCCTTATGGATTCATTAACTCTGGTAGTTGTATTGGGCATTAACAGATCGATCATTTGGTGCTATGAAAACTGTCTTTGCAAAAATTGGTATTAGAGCTTGGGTCATGGGTTTGAACCCCTTGCTTGAACTACGAGGGATTGTTGCAAGGTGTGCACCCTCGGTATCCTTGTGTTGTGCAATAAAATGCTTGGGTTCCTAACATGGCTTAACTACTTCCTATGGATTCATTAAATCTGGTGGTTGTATCAAGAATTAATAGGTCAATCTTTATGTGCTGACAATCATCTTTGCAACATTTTATATCATTTTTTATTAGTTTTTTCAATTTTTATAGTGTAGGCATATTGACTACATGAATGAATCCAACCTGTGTGCTAGCATCCTACCATTGCACTGATGGCCTTTCTCCATGTTGGTGTCCACTAGGTGCACTACTATGCAAGTAGATTTAATGATGGAAATTAGACAATAGCATAGCATATAGACATGTGAATGATGTGCCTACATCCTAGAGGCTATACTTAGAAAAAAATTGATGTAGAAGTTATAAATTTTTGATGCAAATGGATCTAACTTGAATATTTTGACCATTTTGTAGGATTTCCTAGAGATTTTGGAACATGGCGGAAAATGCTTGCTTAGGATGCTCCATGATTAGTCAACATGCATGTCCCCTAACAAGGAGGGGCATCTCTGATGTGTACACCAGTGGTGGGCCTATACTATTCTTAAGATGCTCTATCATGACAACATGCTTATGGAATTGATGGAGCAGTTGGAATCGACCACCTCTAATTTCCACCTCTTGATGAGAAAGATGGCCATCACACTAGAGGATGTGTACATGATCACCGACTTCCCCATTTGTGGATGACAGGTGGCACTTGATGAGACACACTCAGGCTGTAAGTGATTCAAGGGCTTGTAGTACTACATAGGGCATATAAAACTTGGTGATGGCATTGACCACATTTACATTTGTCGGTTTGAGCATGGTCACGTGATGTTTCTTCCAGTGCGAAGGGTGATGGTAGTGATAGTCACCATGCAGGTGATAATTGATGAATTGGTATTTCACCTTCATGGTGGCTCATCCATACTATCAAGGCCATAGAGGAGTAGTCAACCATTTTTGCATGGAGCTACAGCATGCTAGCACACCTGTAACTAGAGTTGGGAAAGTTTGTGCACTATGAGTATGCAAGCCTTACCACTTGCTTTCTTTTACAAGTGTGGGTGTTTGCTCATATCACTTGCACTCGACCAGTTGGATATCCTTGGGGGATAGCCCCTAATACATCGATGGAACATGTGTACGAGCTAGTATGCCAATGGAGGTATGGAGACCTCCAATTTTAGGGATTACATATAGACACCCTGTGCTTAGACTAAATTAGATGGTGATCGTATAGAGGCATGGTGTGGGTGATGAATTGATAGTAGCTATGGAATATGTAGTGTGAGCGATTTTTGGTTAGCCATATCAATTTTGTGACTATGCCCTATTATTGGCAGTGGGTTATGTGGCAATTCAACATTATATAAAATATTCCACCAATGTCCCCATCATACGCCTGAGTAGTAAGGAGCATGGTTAGGTCAGGAAATCACCAATGTCCCACCATGGTAGACATTTTTATGAGTGATGATGAGGTGAATGATTTAGATAAATACCCAATGTTTCCCGAAGATGATATAGGGGTTGCCATTGGCTTCGGGACTTGGTGGATGTAGCATGGTCCTACTCCAATTTTCCTATAAAATTACCCTAGAGGTGATATTAGCACCCAAAAGCAAGAATCGCTAGCAGTAGGAGGAGGAGATGGAGGTGGTTGTGGCAAGTAGGATGGAGAGGCAATGAAATAAAGACTGAGGTGGTGATGAATTATCTCATCTCCTCTAGGTGTTGTCCTAGTTTCTTTGGCACCACCACCACCTTCAGCGACCATCATCCCAACCATAACAATAAAAAAAGAGGGCACAAGAGGTTTAGGTCCTAACATCTCTCCACCCCTAATCCACACTAGCAGGATAGGGGCCTAGGTACAAGAGTTATTTATGTTATTTCCTTTTTAGAATTTTTGTTTGATCTCATTTATATATGTCTATATATATTTTTCTGCTTTGATATATCATGGGGTATTGATGGGTCTACTACTCTATGGTTCCAGTGGGTACACAAAAGTGGACCACATTCATTATGTAGTGTTTTTCAGAGGTGGCCTCGACCATACTAGTCTAGGGGAGCATCCAAGATGCCTAAAATATGGCTTCAGTGAGATGACATGCCTAAATTTTTGAGCCTGTGGTGGTTCTCAAGATATCTCATGTGGAGGCATGGGTGGAGGTGGTGTAGAGGATTGTGGACATTTCCACCCTCACTAGATAGAGGGATAATTAGTGGTCAACTGAGCTACAAGATATGCTCATTGAGAGAGATGAGGAAAGGATGAGAGAACATATTTCCAAGAGGGAATGTGATTCTCTTTAGAGCCAATTCGATGACCTCAATATACATGAAGCAACTATGAGGTCGTCAGCTAATCTAAAGCCATAGGACTTGAGGAGGGTGAAGTTGGAGATAACCAAGCTATATAGTGAGATTAGAGGATTATGAGTGAGCATGTTAGTCTTGTGATCTCATATATCCTACTTTTTCACTTGTGTCCAGCCCTAACCACATTCACCACCAAGACAAGATGGCTTGGAGAGCCATGGACCCAAGGGATAGATGCCCATTTTTTTATGTGCTATTTTTGTATCAATGATATATACATTATATAGTATTATTTATTATGTATAGAAATTGATAGATATGTAGTCACCATTTTTTTTTATCAAAGTGGGATATGAAATCACCATTATTATTTTTTATCATAGTGGTGTGATACATGTACATGACATACAAATTTGATATATATATTTATTTGAGATTCTGGTTCCAACATCATGGTGTTCATATTTATGTGTATGCTTTTACTTTCATGTATAATTATGTGATGTATGTTATACTTATGGATGCATGTTTATATTGGATTCAATAATGATCTAATAAACAGACATGGTGTTAATTAAATACAATGATGATCTAACCGCCTAACCAAAAGATGTAATCAAATGTAATGCACAAACACAACATAATAAAACAAATTTAGGTATGGAATTCCTAATTAAATAAATTAACCACACACACATACATGTTCACATCATAACACAAAATGAAATAATGTTTTAATGAAGGAATTCCATAATATGATACATTACAATTTGTGATGGATGAGTGTTACACACATGACACATAAACACTATGCATAGTATCGACAAAGATGCATCACATTGACAAGTTCTTTTAGAGGTGTTCCATCCATAGATGCCAACCTGTAAACACTAGAACCATACATGGAGATGAAAATGTAAGGGCCTAACAAATTATTACTAGATTTCTCCTTCTCATTAGGTGGTGCATTTACATTTCTCTGATTCTCTTAGAGAATCAGGTCAACTACCTTCAAAGTACTAGGAATAACACCTTGATTATAGTGTTTAGAAAGTGATCATTAATAATCTTGTATGTGATTGAGGTCCTACAATTGACATTGATCAAGAAACTCAAGCAGATGGAAATGATTAGCATGGTAAGTTTCTTCACCAATTAACCCTTTAAGAAAAACTCACAAAGATGGAAATTCTAACTCTAAAGGAATGATGGCCTTTGCGCCATACACAAGGTTGTATGGTGTTCTTCCTATCACTCCATGAAAAATAATGTGAGAATACTTTAAGGCATATGCTAGCTTAGTATTTGATGTAGAGGAAGGACATTTTAATTGACCACAAACCCCAATAACAAGGTGTTTCTAAACCTTCTTCATTGTTGCTCCTAGGTGCACTTCTTTAGACCCTAGCAATGAATTCCTTTGTGACTTTGATCCAACAATATTGGGATAATGTACATATATTTTAAGGCTTGTAATGAGGCTTACATTATTCCAACAACTCCTATGTGATGACCCAACAATGTAACAATTCATGGTTTACAACTCTTGTATCCTAGACTCCATAATTTGTCCTCTTGGGACAGTCATAATAAACTTGATATCAATCTATCAAAAATATTCAAGACTCTTGGTTTAGGTCTACATGACCTCTCCCTACATCCCTCTACTATTTCCAATGACTAACAAACAATTTTCAAACCTTGATTCACATATTCTTCCTTGCTCTGTTGCTGCACAGTCAGATACATCTAGATATCAGACGTTTTATTGACTCAAAGCATGTGCAAACCTTTTCTTGGGCCCCTAAAAACTTGAAACAAGGTAAAAGACATATTTTCAGACCTTTCCACCCATTATTTTGATTTTCCACTAGTGGAAGGATGAGCTACATGATTATTTTTCTCATTGGTTACCCTAGGTAGGGTTTCGACCAGTTTTGAGAGAAAATGCAATAACTCACTCAAAACTTAATGAAAATTAATGAAACCACAAGAAAATTAAATTTTATTCATATTCCAACATAATATACTTGGTTACAAGAAAACATATTGACTGTACTATCCATACAAAGTGAAATAACAGGTATGTAACATTAGAAAAACATAGAAAAAACTTGCTTTCATTCACCAAAACTTCAAAACCAGTTTTTTCAACCCTCAATCTGACCTTGGAGGGTGTATTCATACATTTCCGACCAATCCCAACTATTTTTTAATGTTTTCTTGATTTACATGTAGTTGTTTCTTGATTTTTGACACCTTTCTAAAGTTTCTTGACAGTTTTTTGAGCAATATGACAACTTTAACAATTTTTAAACCAAAGATCCTATAACACTCCAAAATGGATCAATATGATCCCAAATGGTCATAAATGACATTATTAGACTCCAAGATAATCAAATAACTCAAAACCAAAAAGTAACAAAAAATTATGCTTATGAGGCTCTCGATTCCCCTGCACCATACACCCAAGGGGAAGAAAACTCAAGTCCCACTTGAGGGTAGGTCTGCAACAATATATCCATGTTCGATAATATCATATTTAGGCATCCAAGTAGAATCTTCCATAGGAAGACCCCTCCACTTGAAAAAATATTGAAGATATGTTTTATTTCTTGTCTTCTTGAGTGCCTTGGTATCAAGGATGCACTCCAAATCTAGAGGTTTGTTGGGTGGGAGGTCTTGGACACATTCATCATCTATAAATGCTTGGGAACCTACTTCATTACCTACAACAACATCCCATTTAAAAGGGTACAAGTCAGATACATTAAATATAGGTGAAATGCCAATCCCACTTGGTAATTCAATCTCATATGCATTAGGACCAAACTTGTGAACAACCCTACAAGGTCCAATATTCTTCATCTAAAATTGGAGTATTGTCCCTTGGGAAATATCTTCTTTTCGAGGTGGTCTAGAATGAAATCTCCAACCTTAAAATTGACTTCTCTCTAGTGTGCATTAGCCCTTTTCTTATATTTGTCAAAACTTCTTTGTAGGTGATCCTTGACCTGTTGGTGAATCTCTTTCATATCCACAAAAAAAAAATCACCCTCAACACTCATCCTCTCCATTCCAATAGTATTCCTTAATTCAAAGACTCCTCTAGGCCACAAACCATAAACAACTTCAAAAGGACTCTTACCCAAACTTCTATTCACCAAATCATTATATGCAATTTTTTCTTGAGGAAAGATCATATCCTATTGATTAGAATTCTCTTTGGTGAGACATCTTAAGAGGTTACCAATTCTCATATTAACCACCTCAATTTACCCATCAGTTTAAGGGTGATAGGGAGAACTAAAACCAAGGTTAGGGCCAAGTTTCTTCCATAAAGTTCTCCAAAAATTCCCAAAAAACTTTCTATCTTTGTCTAAAACAATACTCAAAGGAAAATCATGAATCCTTACCACCTCTTTGAAAAAAAAACCTACAACAAAATAGGAATTATTTGTGCTCTTGCATGGAATGAAATATTCCATCTTGGAGAACCAATCTACTACAACATAGATGGAATCAAAACCTATAGGTGTTTTTGGTAAACCCATTACAAAATCCATACTTATACACTTCCAAGGCCTATTTGGAATAGGAAGAGGCTAATAAAAACCTACATTTTTTCTACTCCCTTTTTCCTTTTGAAAATTAACACATTTCTCAACAAATTTCCTTACATGAGTTTGCATTTTAGGCCAAAAATAGTGTCTTCTTAACTGCTCCAAGGTCTTATCAAGACTAAAATGACTTGCAAGACTACCACTATGCTTCTCTTTTATCAAGTTATCTCTCATTAAACACTTAGGGAGACAAAGTTGTGCTCCCTTGAACAATAAATCATGTTGAATCATAAAATCAAGCCACTTATCATTATTACTACTACAAGGTTGCTTACAACATGCATATATGTCTTTGAAAACTGCATCTTCAAGATACACACCTTTCAAGGATTCAATTCCCACACTTTGCAACTGAATTTCCTGCACTACTACAACCCTTCTTCTCAAAGCATGTACCACTTTATTAGAATTCCCCTTCTTTTGTTTAATGGTAAAAGTAAAACATTTCAAATATTCCACCCATTTAACATGCCTATGACTAAGTTTCATAGGAAGAGTATTTCTTCTTAGCCTCATTAAGTTATTTACTAAATAAGGAAATGGGCCTACCCTCTTGACTCAACACCACCCCTACAGAATAGCCACTTGCATCACACTCAATAGTAAACACCTTATTGAAATCTGGTAAGGGTAATATGGGCTTATCTACTACCCTCTTTTTCAAATACTCAAAACTCTTTTCAGCCTCACTAGTCCAAACAAAATTCTTTCTGTTATCCCCCTTTTATGGTATCAATTATTAGAGCACAAACATGACTAAAAACCTTAATAAAATTCCTATAAAAACTTGCCAAACCATGGAAACTTCTTACCTCAACAACCAATCTAGGTGGAAGCCAACTTAGAATAGCTTCAACCTTCCTTGGATCCATTTTCAAGGTGCCTTATTGTAACCACAAAACCAAGATATACCAACTTTGTCTTCATAAAATCACATTTCTTAAAATTAATCATTAGTATCTCTTCATTCAATCTTCTTAAAACCAAATCCAAATAATGCAAATTCTCTTCCTTAATTTTATTGAAAACAAGAATGTCATCAAGATAAACCACTACAAACTTACCAATAAAAGGCTTGAGAACTTAATTCATCAACCTCATGAAGGTGTTGGGTGCATTTGAGAGACCAAAAGTCATCACAAGCCACTCATAAAGCCCTTAATTTGTCTTAAATTATATCTTACATTGATCTCCTAGTCTGATCTTGATTTGGTGATACCCACTCTTGAGGTCTATTTTGGAAAAGTAGCATGCTCCACCTAGACAATCCATCAAGTATTCTATCCATGGAATGGGGAACCTATATCTAATTTTAATCTTATTGATGGCCCTAGAATCAATACACATCCTCCATTAACCTCCCTTCTTTGGTGCTAGGATAGTGGGAACCAAACAAGGACTAAGGCTTTCTTTGATTAGCCCCTTATCAAGCAATTAGTGGACTTGTCTCTTAATCTCCTCATTCTAATGTGGTGTCATCTTATATGCTGCCTTATTAGGCCAACTAGCCCCTAGTATGAAATCAATTTTCTGAATAATATCCGTCATACAAGGAAAGGTGTTTTGGATTTCATCCACTACTATATCAACATACTTATTTAGCAAGTTTTGAATTTCCAAAGACAACTCTTCTTTCTTTGTTTCTATCACAACAAACCTAGGCTTGAATATGATGGAAAAACCCATATTCTCCTCTTCCATGGCCTTTATGAATTCCTTCTCTCCTACCAACATCACATTGGATTCCACTTGTGGTGTTTTATCTTCATCTTTCAATGGTGTTAGAGTATATGAGACCATACTTCTCTATGAAATATGTGTTCTTTCTACCATCATGTTTGGAATATCTATCATATTTCCATGGTCTACCAAGAAGCACATGAAAAAAATCCATATGGATGATTTCACAGAAGACCTTGTCCTTATAACCCCCTATATGGAATTATACCCAACTTTTTTCATTCACCGACACTTGCTACCCTTTGTTTAACCAAGAAACCTTATATGGAGTGGCATGAGGCAATCTTTTCAACTTCAACTTCTTTACCATTTCAACTGAAACCAAATTATCAATACTTCCCAAATAAATGACAACTTTAGAACATTTACCTTGGAATTTTCATGTAATCCTGAAGAGTGACTTTCTTTTAGGTGGTTCCTTCTCCATGGGCACTTTGATCAATGTTCTTCTCATCAATAAGGACTCTCAAACTTCTAGTTCTGCATTTTTTGATGGGGAATTAACACTTTCAACATCATCTCCACCTTGTGCAATTTGATTACATCTCTCACCTTTAAAATAAGTAGATGACTTCTGCTCAAGGAATTTCCATGCTTGATGGCCAACAAATTTATTGAATTTGTAACACTTTCTAGTGAATCCACCTAAGCCTCCTTTATTGCCAAATTTTCCTCTAAAATTTGGTCTTCTTCCTCTAAAGCCTCCCCTTGAATCTGATGTTTGTTCCTATGAGTTACTTGTCTCTCCATGAGACCTTTGGGACTTTCCTCTACTAGAAAAGTCTCTCTTCCTCTAAAATTTGTCCTTCCCCTATCTCTACTTTTCTTCTCTTGTCTCCTTCTCAACTTTTATTCAACATTTATGACCAACTAATAGCACTCTTCTATGGTTCTTGGACTTGTGAGACGTATTTCATCTTGTAGGCTATACTTTAGCCCATTCAAACACATTGCAACTTTGTCAACATATTATTCCATGTGGCCTGATCTTATGCTTAGTTTATAGAACTCTTTTGTGTATGTTTTCATGTCCATGTCATAATCACTAGGTAGAAATTTACCTTTTAATTTTTTAACCTTCTATATAACTGAATGGCATAATCACTAGGTAGAAATTTACCTTTTAATTTTGCAACCATTCTATCACAAGATGCAATATTTTCTTTTCTTTTCTTCTTCCTCTCTTCTTGTACATAATCCCACCATAGGGATGCATGTCCTTTTAGTTTTTTTCTTGCCAATTTCACTTGCTTCCCCTCAAGTATCTCCTCAAACTCGAAATACTTGTCTAATTCTCCTATCTAATCTAGGATTTCTTCTCCATTCAAACTTCTTGAATAAATTGGAAGTTCTATTTTTACCTTGGAACCATCATTCTTAACTTCTTTTAGCAATCTCTCCAACCTCTTTGCTTCAAAATATATTTCTTCTTCATGTTCTTCTTGTGGTGAATTTTAACCCACTTCTTCTTCTTCTTGGTCACTCAAATATTTTGTGACCACTCCTCTTCTCTAGTTGGTCTCAACTAATGTGAGTCTTGTATCAAGGATTTCCCTTATGGCTCTCAATTCATGGGCAAGAGATTCTCTCACCTCTCTGATTATTCTTTCCACATTCACCCTTGGAGGCATCTTGGCCAGTCTTAAAACATAAATTATTTGTGACCTCTTACTAATATTCCTTTCTCTAATACCAATTTCATGTAGAGGAAGGACCTTCTAATTATCCACAAAACCCAATAACAAGGTGTTCTTAAACCTTCTTCATTGTTGCTCCTAGGTTCACTTCTTTAGACCCTAGCATTGAATTCCTTTGGCACTTTGATAAAACAATCTTGGGACAATTTAGATACCTTGTAAGGATTTTCATGAGGCTTACATGATTCCAACAACTCCTATGTGATGACCCAACAATGTAACAATTCATGGTTTACAACTCTTGTATCCTAGACTACCTAATCTATCCTCTTGGGATAGTCATAACAAACTTGATATCAATCATTCAAAATCATTCAATACTCTTGGTTTAGGTCTGCATGGCCTCTCCCTACATCCCTCTACTATTTCTAATGACTAGCAAACAAGTTTTAGACATTGATTCACACATTCTTTCTTTCTCTGCTACTATACAGTCTAATACATCAAGATATCAGACTTTCTATTGACTCAAAGCACATGAAAACCTATTCTTTCCCCCCTAAAAACTTGAAACAAGGTAAAATACATATTTATAGACCTTTCCACCCATTATGGTTATTTTCCACCAGTGGAAGGCCAAGCAACATGATTATTTTTCTCAATGGTTACCCTAGGTAGGGTTTCGATTATTTTTCAAAGAAAATGCAATAACTCACTCAATACTTAATGAAAATCAATGCAACCAAAATAAAATTAAATTAGATTCATATGCCAACACAATACAATTGGTTGCAAGCCAACAAATGGACTGTACAATCCATACAAACTAAAAGAACAGGTTTGTAACATTAGAAAAACATAGAAAAAGCTTGCTTTCATTCACCAAAACTTCAAAATCAAAATTTTCAACCCTCAATCTAACTTTGGAGGTTGTATTCATACACTTCCAACCAATCCAAACTATTTTTTAATGCTTTCTTGATTTACATGTAACCGTTTCTTGATTTTTGACACCTTTCCAAAGTTGCTTGACAACTTTTTGAGCAACATGACAAATATTACAATTTTTGAACCAAAGATCCTATAACACTCCAAAATGGATCAACATGATCCAAAATAGTCATAAATGACCTTTTTAGACACCAAAATACTCCAACAAGTCAAAAACCTAAAAGTAACAAAAATGTATCCTTATGAGGCTCTTGATGCCCCTGCACCAAGTCTACTAATCTTTACAATTTTTTTACCATTTTTTAGAGAATGAGCTCAATATTTTTATTAGATGAATTGGCTTTTCCATTAGACTAAGAATAGTATAGTGTAGAGAATTGATTCCGAATATGAAACTTCTCTAGGAATCACTTCACCACTTTGTTCTTAAATGGAGTAGCATTGTCAGAAACAAGGGTAGCAGCAAATCCAAATTGGGAAATGATATTTCTTAGAAGAAAGCTACAAATGGATTCAACATTCATGTACTAAATTGGAACAAGTTCAACCCATTATGCAAATTAATCTGAAGTGGTGGTAATAAAGGCATGTCCTTTAGAAGAAGGAGGTGATATTTTTCCAATGATGTCCAACCCCCATTTTGTGAATGGCCAAGGAGAGGTTTGGTTTTGAAGTTCCTGAGCAGGAGCATGAATAAGATGACTATGTTGTTAACATTGTAGATACTTCTTGATAAAGGAAAAGGAGTCTTTCTCCATTCTTTTCTAAAAGTATCCCATGTGAATAATTTTTTGCGCGAGGGATTTACCACCAAAATGTTCACCCCTAGAGTTTGAGTAGGCTTCTTTAAGGGAAAATGGTATTTCCTCATTAGTGAGACACTGAAGAAGTAGACTATTGTAATAATTTTGATAAAGAAAATCTGACAATATAATGTATCAAACTAAAATTTTTTGTATCCGAGTGCAAACATTTTTTTGTCACATTGTCAAGAAAATTTATAGTCTTTAGATAATTATAAATGTTAGAATACAATTCCTTTGAGTCCACATGAGCACACAAGAGCATCAGATTTAGGTAAATTTGAGATAGTAAGAGAGGGAAGAATATGAACTATAATGTGGTATTATTCTATACCTTTATTCGAAGGCACATGGGAGGCAACACTTGCCATGACATCTACATGCCAGTGTTCTCTCCCAAGAACACTATCTATCATGAAAGAGGAGAGGAAATCAAGAAAGAATAAGGCCAAATCTTGATACTAAGATGGTATATTCTTCTTTGCTTGATACGTCCCCTTGATTTTATTTACAATGAGTTCAAAATCATCATGTATGTGAAGATGTTTGATGTCTAATGCAATTGTCCCGATGCTAAGCCCATTAAAAAAAGGATCTAAAAGATGAATCTCAAGGTTTCTTTTGGGCTAGAACGTCTTCATATGGCAAAGCAAAAATATTAGGATGAGAATGTAATAAATTATAATGTTTCTTAGATTAGTCTAAGGAAAGGCACTTTAAAATCTTACTTACCTTTTCAAAAGATTAAGCATCCATGGAAACATCAATAGTATCTCCTTTAAGGAGAGAAATATGGTCTTTAGGATGGGAAATAGGAACATCATCATCCACATTAGATAAAGGGGCCTCCTCATCCATACTCAAAATGGATTTTATAAAGTATGCTCATTTATGCAAGTGATATGTGTATCAACATTTATGGTTGATAAGGAGGACGATGGGAATATACACCTAAGAATTCCTCTAGTGATTCCTCTAAGGAGAAAACATCCAAAGGTACTTCATTAGATTCTACTCTACTCTCAATTAGCTCAAGATGAACTAATTCAAGAGGTCTACCATTAATAATGTTGACACTTCCTCATGGTTTCTACCTAGATTTTTTAAGAGAGAAACCAAGCCCCAAGTTACACTTATGAATCCTAACTTGGATTGGGACTTGGATTCCTTGTTGGATATCTCCACAACCTTTATGGTTATAACCATATTTATAGAATAGTTTATTAATAGGATTGTCTCATGTTTGCAAAGCCTAAGAAGAAGGTGGATCCACATAGAGAGTGTCATTCCACCAATGAGTATCAAAAACATCTACAAGATCACCATCATCCTTCTTGTTAGAATTGAAAATATAAATTTCCTCAGTAGAAGCATGACTATCTTCCTCAGTAGGAGTACAATCATTTTCCTTGGAAAGACTTTGATTTATTTTCTCGCTGGGAGGATACTCACATTTCTTAGTAGAGGTGTATGAGACTTTCAAAAGGTCAAGGTGGATTGGGTCAACCTTGTATTCTCCAATAAAGAAATTGGAGAAATCCAAAGACCCCCAATCATCACCAAGATAAGTATTCAATTTAGAAGAATAAATGGAAGGGGGATACTTAGGATTGTTTATTTCAGGTCGATCTTCTTTAGGTACATCTGCTTTTGGGGTAACCTTTAAGGTATTCACCACTGAAGAGCATGCCAATGCATCAAAAGATAATGATGGAATACATGTTTTAAGAGTGGAAACAACTAAGGCTCGACCAACAACTTCCAAGTAACAAAGGTGCACAACCTTAGGGTCATCCCTAATCATAATCACCTCATTATTAGCAACAAAATTTATACAATGATGTAAGGTAGAGGTCACAACCCCCAAAGTGTGAATCAAAGGTCTTTTCAAAAGAATATTCTAAGGTAAAGGAAAAGACATTATATAAACCAAGGTGGGAATAGTAATAGGTCCCAACCTCAAAGCCAATATTATCGTGCCCAAGGCTTGACAACTAGTATTGTTGAATCCACAAATATATAGAGAATAAGTAAACAAAGAAGAATAATCAATTTTAATATTAGGTAATAAATCAATGTCACATACATTGAGAGCCAAACTAGTGTCAATGAGGGCACATCTAACTTTGATATTATTAATGTTAACTATAATCATCAAAGGGTCTACTTTCTTCTATACTTCTGGGATGGGAGTTCCTATGGATAGAATGTGATATTCAAAAAATATGCACAAATACGATTCATCCATGCATTGACATCCATCGACCTAGAAAAATAAGACAAGAGGATCATTTGCAAGGCTTCTTGAATCATTCCTTGATAAATCAATGTATACTAAAGCAAGCCCCACAATGAGATCTTAGCTAGAGTAACACAGAGTTTCTCAACAAGATCATAATCACCAAGTGCTTCAATCATGGCTTTAGGTGTTGAAGGAAGACTTGGTTGAGAAGGTGGTAAGGAATTCAAAATAGAAGTAGGTTGAGAAGTAGGATGATTTAAAGTTTTCTAATTTCTTCTAGAATTATACATATGTCCTACGACATTATAATATTATGTAGCTTTTAAGAATTTCATGTAAAGGACCAATGATTCATCAAATACCGCAACCCCATCAATAGAATGAATCCTCTTGGGAGAAGGGCTAGTTGGATTCAAGTAAATGATAGGCCTCTTAGGTCTTTGAGGGTCCATGGAAACACTCACCACATTCAGAGACTCCTTGAGTTGTGAAGAGGAAGTAGATGGTTTTGATGAAGAATTTTTTTTGGGAGATCTACAAATAGGAAAAGATATCTCTAAGAAATCATCTAAGGCATCCTCTAACATATTGAAATATTCCTTAGAAAAAACATTATCACAAACATTAAAACATTGTAGAAAAAGATTTGAGATGGTTCATTTCAGGCTCACCAAAACTGTAGAGAAGGGGGATTCAATTCTCTCGAGTCTCTTGGTCACAAAAATAATCCTAGGGAAGAAACTACCCTAAACTACCTCAGACCACCTAATAAGTTTAATAAGATGAAAGAGATTGCAAGAAAAAGATTAGAAGTAAAGTTTCAAAAGTAATAACAAATAGAAATATTTGGGTACTCAAGGAGAAAATCACTGACATTTTTGGAATAGAGGGAGGAGCTCTCAGCCAAAGGACAACAACATGGGAGCAACACATCAGTGTAGTGCACTAAATTCCTAGAGACGTATTCATGTCATGTACAAATAAATCACTAAACCATCAAACAAAACATTGAAGTGTTAAATATATAATATAGTAAGAGGGGGGTGAATTAGTATATTCTTAAACTTATTAAGCAAATACCATCCAACAAATCCAATGCATATGATAATCAAAAAAAGAAGAAGCATTAACTAAACATTAAGCACATAACACAAGAGACACCAATAATTTTACATGGAAAACCCTGAATGGGAAAAACCATGGCGAGGATTAACTCACAATATAGTATAACCGGTTATAAGATATTACAAAAGAGGTGGATTACTACCAAGACACACTGTCCAAAATAGAGGCTCACTGCCTACAAAGATTTGAAGTAACAGAATGGCTAACCACCAGAAATGAACAGATAAGAGTACACCACTTAGTACAGATTCAATTCCTTTGTAGCACAATGAATTCGCATGCCATTAGATTACATTTCACATTCTTTGTTGTCATATCCTTGCACACTCATGCATCATATCTTCAAAAAATCTCATATATATATATCTGATCATCCATAAGCTAATCAATCAAGTCAGCTCCAACAATACAAAAACTTCCTCAACCGTGTGGCACACAACAATATGTTCGCATGGATTATACAAACAAAATTTAATCTATTTATTTTTCACTCGCTTGTTAGGTCGGCCAACAATAGACCTTATGAAAAAAATGTAATCAAAAAAATGATACTGGAGGTGACCATGAACACTTGTACGCATGAAATCTCATCCATGCATGCTTTTACCAATCACGGACCATTGCCCAAAATTTGAGATAACAACAATTACCAGAGAGGAAATCCAGATCAAAATATTAGAGGATTATTCTATATTACCAGTTCAGAATATCAGATCAAGTTTGCAACACATATGTTATAATGAAATCAATGAAAAGAAAACTATATCAAGGGATGTAATCTTCTTCATTCTTCCAACAATCTCCCCTTTTTCATTGATGGCAACATGTGCCAAAAATTTTTTTTACCGACTTCTATTTTTCCTTTCTCTTCCCATTCTCCCCCTTCGACATCAAAGACAAAGGTCATCCAACAAACATGAGAAAAAAAATTATATACACAGGGTCTAATATGAAAATCATAGGGAATCATACTACTGAAACTCCCCCTAAGAAGTTTTACCCAAGAAATTTGAAACAGAAAAAAAATATTCTACCTAGAGGAGGAGGCACTTTGTAGTTGTTGTAGAATGCCTTGCCAGGCCACTTTTCCATTCTCCCAACTCTTATTAGCAGATATCAATAGCTTGTTCAAGGATTTTAAATCAATTAAATTTTCTTCAACTTCATCTAGAGTGTTCGGGTTTAGGTTGATCTTGTCCAAATTATTTGCATTAGACAAAGCATTGGCTACTAGAGCATACTCCATCCTGATGTTATCACTAAGCAAGCCAAATTTTCTTATTATCTCTTCTTTCTGCTTCTGTAACATAAAGAACTTTTCTGTGTGTAGAAATAGCATTCCAAGTTGATCTATCTCTATCTATAGATACATTTTAGGTGTTGGAGATAGCAATCAACTGGGACTCGATTGAGTCCATGAGATATTTGATACTTTGTGTGGAATTAGGCCACCTTATGCAGTATGCAAACACAAAGTTGGATTCAGCTTCAAAAGACTTCACAACTTCAAGAGTTTTCTCTACACTAGTATTGGCTAGGGCACATTTGTCATGGAGGATCAACAGTCTCCTTTCATTTAGCTTCTCTTTCGCATCTTGTTTTGTTTTCTCAATAAGTCCTACGGTATGCTCCTTGAAGGAGTCCAATAAGAGCTTCAAGTTCTCAACTGGAGAGAGAGATGTTTCTACAGATGTATCTGGTGTAACATCCTGTAAGGCTTTAATAGCATCATCAATGAGTTTAGATGCTTTCTGATGCATTTATAAGATTTATTTCCTACCAGATGTATGAAATACATCACCCAATACCAATTTTTGCATTGGAGAAATCTTGTTCATATCTACAAAGCCTTGATTAATAGGAAGTTGTAAGATTTTCAGAGGAACCACCAGTTCAAATTTGATCTGCTTGGATAGTAGTCCTTTTAGTATATTATCACCAGAGGAGGATTCTCCAATGGACTTCTGTGATTCTACAATTGTCTTGGCTACTTCTTCATTCTTTCTAGCAATGACATCTGATTTCTTATTTTTGTCTTTTCTTCCTCTGCTTTTTCTTCTTTTGAATTATCTTCTTCTGCATTCTCTTCTTTTTCATTCACTTCTTCATCTAACCTTTTTTCTTCCTTTTCCTTTTCAATTTCTTCTTCTTTTTCATCTTTCGTGTTTTCTTCTTCTTTCTCATTTCTATCTTTTTCTTCTGTGTAAACTGGAGGGGTATAAACATGAATGTCTGCTTCAACATTTTCTTCTACCAATTTTTCATTTTCTAGATTCTCATTTACAACACCAATTTCATGTAGCACATTTATACTACCTGATTTCGGAAGGGTAGTCGAGTCATTTATTTAATATCATTTTTGTATTTCTCAATAATCTTACTTGCAATCATGTCTCTCTCATTCATGCTCTTCTTAAAAATAGAGAAGAATGTCATCATGGAATTTGATACATTTTCTACATCACCCAACTTATTCATGTGCTCAAAAATCTGATGGGCAACTAGTTAGGATGGGTACTGAAATACAGTTCTAGATCTTCCTGGGAGCATTCTGAGAAAATAAAATAATAAACACACAATACAAGAACCAGACTTGAAGGGATACATTTTCTCCTTTGGAATCCTTAGGTTCTCAAGCACTTGTTACTTGAGAAGATCACACAAATCATAATTCACACCATTTACAAACATATCATAGCCATTAAAAATTGTTGTGGGGGACACATAGTTCTCTCTATAACTGAGGTAAATTTTGTAGCCAATCATTCATGATGCATACTTCACAACTATATTTTTGATAGGATTTGTAGCAACATCCCTCTTATCGTAGGTTGCACCAGTGAGACTTTTTTTTGTATCATTCTTCACGACTTTCAGCACTGGTACTGATCCAGAGTCACATAGTTTGGTGACAACTTTGATTGCTTCCTTTATTATTAAATGTAGCTTGTGATTCCATAATATTGATCATGCATTCTGCTTAGGATCAAATTTACATATGGATCATCCATTGTGGAACTAAAATTTGGGAAGTTGTTCCAACAATCCAACTTCATCGTCACAAGATTCAATTATTTAGGATTTATTAAGAAATCATCTCTAGTGAGCTCGTTAATCCACATATCAATCAATTTGATATGATTGAATTCCTCTATTTTTACCCTAATGTACATTCTTGTGTTTTCAGTGGGCATGAAGCCATGGTGAACTAAAGAGAAAGTGCCCATAGGGTCATCCTCAAACACTTTCATTGAATATTTTCTGTATGAGGGTATACCTCTTTCTTTTGTGTTTACAACCACAAGAGTTGCCATTTTCTATATGTAAAGCTTCTTAAAAGATTCACACATAATTTTCACAAGCTCATAGAAGCACAAACTTGAAAGAAAATACCTTTTTCTTCACAAATCACTGAAACTAGGGTTTGCACCAGTCGCACAACAATTCACTCCAAAATGCTCTAAGTCACTTTTCGCCTTCTTCAATTGCAAAAGTGATCAAAAAACATTCATTTTATTTCACTTTATAGATTAATGTGATGCCCTAATTCTCATTTAATGCACTTGGATTTTGAAAAGCTGACAAAACCTTTCATCCACACTAAAAAACCCTAATATGATCCGCAAGAAAGCATACTTGCATCTTTTCTTCTAATTTCTTTTTCAAAACCTCTACATAATTTCTTCATACAACATCACCTCGTGCCAAGAACTGACATGCCCAAAATTAGGGGATTCGAGAAATTTTCTGCTAAAGCTCCCCCTAGGACCATGCTATGTCTAGTTCTTAGAGGAATTATCTGCACCACCAAAGGGCACAGATCCATCAGCAGATTTTGACTCCTCTTTCTTCTTCCAAATCTTACTCATTTCTTTTTTTACTTCTTATTTGTCAATATTCTCCATAGGTTCATTCTTATTTTCTAGAGCAGATTGATTTCCCTTTTTACTTTTGTATACTTTTGAAATATGTCCTAGTTTATTGTAGTTATAACAAACTAATTTTATTTGGTTTGATTGATTTCCATTAATCCAAGATCTGCACTGATTCAGCTTATGCCCATATTTGTTGCAATTATAGCAATAACTAAAAAAGGATTGATTTACTTTGCCTCTATTAAATTGGTTCATCATTAGGGTTCTTCATTCATTAGCTCTCTATGTCCAAACTTATTACAGGGATAACATTGTCTGGGGAAAAAACCAAAGAAATAATTCATCATGCTTCTACATTTAGTTTCCTTATGACCAAACTTGTTACATGAAAAACAACTACCATTGAAATATGGGTACCTTTGTGCATTTGATTGTCTGACAAGTGGTTTCCTTCCTGAATTTCTTTTATGCTTCCCTTTACCTTGAGACTTTTGATCATTTACTTCTTTTGACCTTTCACCTATTTGTAAACCCAATCCACCTTTACCTTTAGAGGGTTTCTATCCTGCAATCAATTCATCAAGCTTGATGGAGCTTGTTTTGAAACTATCCTCATAGAATTTTTCTTTTTCTAGTTTTTCTCTCAGATTCACCACTTCTTGCTCAAGTTTGAAACATTCATTATACTTATCCTTCATTTTTATATTCAAACAATCTTCAATTATCTTCTTTTCTTTGACTTGCAACTTTAGTCCAGTAATGTCTTCATTTTCTTGTTTTAGTTGATCACTAACTTCTCTATGTCTCACTTTGAATTTCTTTAGTTTCTCCTTCAACTTCTGGATGCATTCATTCACTTCATCACGATTCTCTTTCAAATCCCTATTCTCACTTTCAACTTTATCAAGATCATCCAAGGTAGTCTGGAGTTCTGCATTATCATCCATTTGCTCAATCTCCAAGATCTCTCTCAAGCTATTAGACTTCTCCAGACGAACCAAGCTCTGATACCAATCGTTAAATATCCAATATAATAAGAGGTGGGGTGAATTGGTATATTCTTAAAATTATTGAACAAATACCATCCAACAAGTCCAATGCATATGATAATCAGAAGAAGCAAAAACATTAATGGAACATTAATCACATAACACAAGAGACACCAAGATTTTTACGTGGAAAACCCAGAATGGGGAAAACCATGGTGAGGATTAACACACAATATAGTATAACCAGTTATAAGATATTACAAAAGAGTTGGATTACTACGAGGACCCACTTTCCAAAATAGAGGCTCACTACCTATAGAGATTTGAAGTAAGAGAATGGCTAACCACCAGAAATGAATTGATAAGAGTACACCACTTAGTGTAGATTCAATTCCTTTGTAGCACAATAAATTTGCATGCCAGCAGATTACACTTCATATTCTTTGCTCTCGTATCCTTGCACATTCATGCATCATATCTTCAAAAAATATCATATATATATATATATATATCTGATCATCCATAAGCTAATCAATGAGGTCGGCTCCAAGAACACAAAAAATTCCTCAACCATGTGGCATGGAACAATATGTCGGCATGGATTATACAAACAAAATTTAATCCATTTCTTTTTCACCTGCTTGTTAGGTCAGTCAACAATAGACCTAATGACAAAAATGTAATCAACAGAATGATACTGGAGGTGACCATGAACACCTGTACATGCGAAATCATGTCCATGCATGATTTTACAAATAAAACACCATTTCCTAAATCTAAGATAACAACAATTACCAGAGAGGAAATCCAGATCAAAATACTAGAGGATTATTCTATATTACCAGTTCAGAATATCGGATGTAGTTTGCAACACATATGTTATGATGACATCAATGGCAACAAAACTATATCAAGGGATGTAATCTTCTTCATTCTTCCAACATGAAGGACCTTCTAACTATTCTAGATTTGAGGTCTGTTTAACCTATTGATTTAACAAAAAGCATGAAATACTAATAAATGACAAGGAAGATAAAGAACCAACTCACAAGAGGTCCTACACTTTGAAGCCTCTCACTAAGATCCATGAAAGTAACCTACACACAAGGCGAATGAGGAAAAATGTTGGGGTGGTTTTAGGGCTTGCTACAATCAAACCCTTGTTTTGGTGTTCCCACCTCAACAAAACACCAGATAGAGAGAGAAGTAGACACAAAGTAAAATAGACACAAGAGTGGTAAAATCAAACCTCTCCATGGAGGATAACCTATACCATGAGATAGACACCAAGGTGATCAAAGTAAACCCCACTACATAGGATATTCGTATCACAAAATAAAGAAACAATAAGTATTATGATATCAAATTGACACGAAGAAAGAGAGAATTTCCAATAGCCTACAGCCCCCTCTTGGCTTGATAGAAAAAATGTTGAGTTCTTGCAAGAGAGATTTAGCTATTGGAGAGACTTCAATCTAGTAGATCTTTACCATAAGAATGAGATGGAGTTGAGAAGAAAAAGAAGAACAAGTTAGAATGAGAGAATGCTGCAAATGAGAGTGAAAGAATCAATTTTGTTTAACTACATAGGTGGGAAGAGTCATTACTCCTGAAATCCTACCACAAAGAATTTCCAAGTATGGGGATGCTAGTGTGTTGTGCAAATGTCCACATGCTGTGCAAGTGTCCAACTCATCATTTCATGAGAAATAAGGTGGCGGACTATTTTTTCTTCATCATTGGTCCTTATGGAGTTGAAATCATGAAAATTTGACTCATAAGGTTCTTGTCATAAATGTGGCTAGGTGTCATAAATGCAAGGGCCAAATACGTAAAAGTGAAATTTCCACAAAGTGAAATTTTACAACATTATAAAATTTAGTGCCTTCAATACTATAATATATGCTGAAATAAACTTACAATAAAAAGGTATACATGGTTAAAGCTGACCCTAAATCTAAATAATTTTTACAAATTGAACCTGGAATAAATGATACTCTTAGGATATTGAAACCAACTACAAAAGTAGAGCCTTTACAAGTTGTAGATATAGATAAGTGTTTATCAAGGGTAACAATGTTGTAGGAGGATTATTGGGGATCATTATATTTGACACCTAAATTTGATGGGGAATAGATGGTTATACAATTAAACACAAGAAAAGAGAAAGAAGAAACAATGATATCAATTGAATCATCAAAAGAATTTGATTATATAACTATTATCAATGAAGAGGAAGATACACCTTACACATCCACATATGATGATTATAAAAATTCACCATCTTTGAAAGAATTGGAAACCGTTTATGGAAAAGAGTATCAACTTTTGAAACAATCTGACAATAATGGAAAATGATGTGGAGTAAAAGAAAAAGGTATATATGTCCCCATAGAACCCAATATGAAAGAAAAAACAAGAGTTATTGTTTGTTGTCCTTCAAAATCATACAATATCCTTTCACTTAATCAACAACATTAGTTTTTTCTCCTTTCCATGTGGTAGTTGTAGTATCATAACATATTCACTACCATGCATGAGGGTATAAACTAGGCATTATGCAATCATATTTTATTTTCTAAGGAGAAACATATAATCATACATCTAGGATCATCTTTGTCCCTACACTTGGGAGCAAGGGGTTAGGTAGCCTTGTCCTAGTTTCATTCCCTCTAGGAAATGATCCCTCTTTATCTCCTTAGAACATTAACTAACATTTTAAGGGGGGTAATATAGTCACCCACTCATTTTTTGCATTAAAAATGGTCCCTAGGTATCTTTGCCTTATTGACTCAAATATTTTAGTATTAACCTTGTGTTTTGTTTATTTATATGTGTTTTTAATGTGTCTTCTTTGTGTTTTCATTATGTTTACATAGTGTTTTTTCCATTTCATCGTTATTCATATGTTATGTTGTTCCATTTGTCTTGATAATGTATGCTTCATGTCTTCTGACATGTATGTTTGTGTATGTTGTCTTATTGAATATCATACACGTGTGTGTGTTTCTTTGTGCTTATGTTGGTGTGCCATGGGATCTTGGATCCTAGGGGCTTGTTTACTCCCCCTAGATCCTTTTTCATCCCACCTCTTTAACATTTTGTATAATTGAGCCTATCTTGACATATTTCTTTACTTTAGTGTGAGTCTGAGAATAAGTTCATACTCTCACTAAAGTGGGGGCTAAATGTAGTGTAATTTTTTTTATACCTTAATAGTTTAACACTATGATTTTCCCCCCATAAATTATTGAGCCTAATTGACCCCATAGTGACCTAAAATTATGTATTTCAGAGCCCATTTTGCCCGATTTCAATAAACACTAAGCATTGAATAAATACATCCAACTCATATTTTTCCCCTAAAATTGAGTGTGCTAGAAATTTGGGCCAAAACCCAATCGTCCATGGGTGACTGAGCCCCCTTCCCTAGCCATGGCCTATTTTTAAATATGTTTTTGATGGAAATTTAACATTTAGAATTCAAATTTCAAATGCTAGCTTCCGAGATCTAATTTTAGGAAAATGAATAAATGCCTATAAATACCTAGTAATTTCAGCATTTGAAATCTAGGTGAAAGAATATAGAAAGAGGTGAACATTGAGAGAATTCAAGAGAAATTTAAGAGTAGCATTATCAGTCATTTATAGCAGCAATCCAAGATCCAATATCATGTCAAATTTTATGTGTGTTCATATTGTCTTGTGAAGGCTAACATTGTTGTAGGTCTCCAAGAATTCAAGCATTCAAGAAAATCTATCAATCAAGATCCAAATCCTTGAAGAGATGTGTATGAGATCAATCCTTCAAGGAATCCATTGAAGGGCGATGAGTTGCAAAAAAAAAATCATTCGTCATTTCCTTCCTTTCCATTAAGTTTTTATCATTGACATTTCCATTATGGAAGTGGGACACTTACACGGGGTTTGAATGAGGAAAGCCCCTATATGGCACAAAATTTTCCCTCTTTGTGAATGTGTAGGTTACAAGTTTGAAGAGGATTGAAGAAGGCTTGAAGATCAATTTGGTATTGTTTCATTTGTTGTTAGAAAATTTGTCAAGACATAGAAACTCACCTATAGATTTTATTTATGACATTTCAATAATGGGACAAGTGGAAAAAGAAAAGCTTTGATCCAACACTAGAGGACCCCAAACACACTTTAAGATACCCCTAAAAAGAATCAATCACCATTGGGTAACCCAATACTTGTAGGCACAACAAGACCTATTTTATTGAGTAGGTTTACTATGCTCTACACTCTCTAGATCTACCAAAAGTAGACTATTTCTAATTACCAGTTGTCATGATCTTACATTTTTAATATTAGAGAATATAGGATTATTAAGTTAACCATTCCAAAATATTTCCAATCCATTCCAATTCCCAATTGGATGTAGATCCAGGTTTGATTGGCTCATCATCAGGGCTGAAAGTCAATCTATGCACCTTTTTGATCTACATATTAATAAACTTGGAAAAATCCCCCTTTCATCCTAGGTTATTTGCATTTAGGACATAGGATACATTTTTATATGTTTTAGATCCTTCTTTCATATGATATTTATGTGTCTAACTAATGAATTTGCTAACGAAGTTTATATTCCTGAGGAAAGAATTTCACTCCCTTCTTATTTACTGGTAGGTGCATCTCTTTAATATATTTCACACTCTCTAGATCAATGGAAATCCCTTCTTTGGACACAACATACCCCAACAGCTTACCCTTTGGGACTTTGAATACACATTTTTTAGGGCTCAAGGAGATCCTAAACTCTTGACACTTCTGGAAAGCCTTTTCTAGATGATCAAAATGATCTTCCTTTGACTTTAAAGATACCATGAGGCTATCTAGATAGACATGTATGGCCAAATTTATCAAATGTTCGAAAGTAATATCCATCACACAGTGGAAGATAGCTCCAACATTTGAGATGTTGAATGACATATTTAAATATGCAAATTCTTCCAATTTCATGGTGAATGTTATTTTGTGTTGGCATTCTTCTTTTACCTAGACCAAATTGTAACCCAAAAACTATCAAGAAATGAAAACATTTTTTATCGCATGAATACTTGGAGGATTTTTTCCATAGAGGGAAATGGATAATGATATTTTAAGGATGCTCTATTTAAATCTTGAAATTCTACACATATTCGGATATCTCCATTCTTTTTCAAACAGGGACCAAATTGTATACCCAGGTAGAGTGCTTAATTGGATATATGATCTTGGACTCTATAAGATTTTTCAACTCTTGGGCCATGATGGACTCTATCTTCAGGTTGACCAAACTCTACTTTTTGTAGATAGGCTTAGCTCCTTCAACTAGCTCAATAGTATGCTATATTATGTTGTGGTCATATCTCTTGAGATCATCATAGGTCCATTCCACTACTTTGACATATTTTTCACATAAAGATATCAATCTATCTTTCACCATTTGAGGAACATCCTTGCTAACCTTCATTTTTCTATTATTTCTGACTTCAAAGTATGAATAATCTCCTTTATTTGTAATAAACCTTATTTTATCATTCCTTGCATCATTACAATCAAATAGGTTCTCCTAGGTGATTAGCCCTTTTGGAAATTTATTGCTCCTTAGCTGAATGATATGATATCTATAGGCCTCCTCAATTTTAGGTTGCAACTTCTTTCTGAACTCACTAGATTGTTGGATGAACATGAAAGCATCACTCTTAAAAAATTACCAATGTTTAATGTTATTCAAAATACCTAGCCTAATAATGACTTGGACCAAATGTTTATTGGTTAGCAGGTTTGTCACTAGATCAAACTAAGAGCCAATTGTTGCCAATCAGTCCACTTCAACATTCTACTTTGAAGGGGCCACCTGGATATTGAAACTATCAACTTATTCAATCAAGTTCCAAACTCTATATTGGTAAGATGCATGTGCACATTATTTGTGACTAAGGTTCCTCGCACTTTCTTGATCACCAATTTTGAATCTCTGAAAACATTTAGCTGTTTAATTCCCATTCACTCTACAAAGTTTAATCCTTGAACGAGCCCTTCATACTCAACTTCATTATTTGAAAAAAGCTAATTGAAAATATAAATCTTCGTATTTATCTCTTGAGTTGGGGAAGTTAGGAAAACATCGACTCATGAACCAACTTTGCATCTCATACCATTAAAATCAAAGGTCCAAATATCAAACATGTGACTGTGGAAATCTTTAGGATCATCTTAAACCTTAGTCACTTGGGGATGACTTGATTCTCATCATATATTACATAAGTTCCTAGACCAATAACATGCAAATTTCCAAAAGGATCACTCTCCATGAATTGATTCAAAATAACCTCTTCCTCAAAACTTCTATTTCTGGTTAGTTCTTCATCTTCCATAATCTCTGCACGGTACATCTCATTCTGGCTCAAGGAAGTGTGGGTCACCTCAAAATTTAATTAGGGCTGCATCCATATGTGCTTGAGGAGTAAGGGTTCTGAAAAAACTTTCATTTTAGCTTCATTCTTCATTATTAAGATGAGATGTGACCAATCTAAGTATGGATATCCTCTAATCTTAGCTATTAAATTTCATGAAAAACATAACCTGAAGTTAATGGGAATATCTATTACTACTTCCTGAAGAATGGTGATTCTATGAAAATAATATAAGGTCAAAGGAATATTTTTAATTAGTCCTATAATTTGGATTTTCTTTGCAACTAACTACATAACTCTCCTTTCTAGGGGTCCATATTTTAGTTTCAAATCAGCAACAAATTTCTTGGGCATGACAGTGGTACTAGAATTGGAATCAATCATGGAATTACGCAATAGTTTATCTCCTCCAATCAGAGCAAAAAACAAGGGAGTGTGTTTTGGTTTTCCTACCTCTTCCTTGGTAGCCTCTTCTCTGGAATTCATGAATTTTGTAGCTTGTTTTCCTTAAAACACAAGTCCTTTACTCTTTTCTTGAGTACTTTTTTAGAGTTACCCCAGCTTGCATTTGTCTTTCACAACCTTCTAAAGCTTCTTGCAATAGATAATCATGTTATAAGATATCTATAATGTCCCATAGAGACACTTTGGCATGGGCATTCTTCAATTGTTCGGCCATGTTAAGTGATCCGAGCAGTGATATATTTGGCTTATATAAGAACACCTCTTTTGGATTTTGAAAGGGTTGAATCACCATGGGAAAACAAGTAATATTCTCCACATTTTCTTTAGGCTAATACTCTTGAGGTATAGGATCTTTAGTGAACCTTCACTTAGACTGAGTGTTATAGTCTGATTGAACTTGAGGAGTCTTCAACGTTGAGGCCTCATTAGCAAACATTACATCCTTTTACTCCATCTAGGAGAAGAGAACATGATCCAAGACAATTTCTTCTTCATTCTTAAAGGATATAACTTGCATTTGAGTAGTGATCATGGAACCCTCTACTCCAAGAGACTAGTAAGCATATACTCCTATAATAGGTGAGATTCCCTGGCTTATTTTCTCTACCACCTTCTGCTAGATATTACCTCTCAAAAAAATCTAGGGAATGTTTATTGCAAGATGGTGTGTTCCTTTTTCCCCTATGTGTAGTGTGGTGCTTGGGTTCATGACATAGATTAACCACCTCATGTGGATCTTGTATAAATCTAGGAGTTATATTGGGAATTAATAGGTCAATCTTTTGGTGCAACAACAACCACCAATGTAACAATTGGTATAAGAGCTGAGGTCACAGGTTGGAACCCCTCGCTTGCACTAGGGGGATTATTGCAAGATAGTGTGTCCCTTGGTCTTCTTTGTGCAACATAGTGCTTGGGTTTGTGAAATGGCTTAACCACCTCCTATGGATCTTGTATAAATCTATAAATTGTACCGAGCACTAATAGTTCAATATTTTGGTGCAATGGGAACCACCAATGTAACAATATGTACATCATTTCAAGGGAAACACCAGGAATTTGTGTCCACTAAATTATTATGGCCAATGAAAGGTTATTTACTCTAGCACATCCCTAGTACTGATTGTATTGAAATGGTGTCCTCCCGCCTTGATAGACCAAAAAGATGGGTCTCAGAGGTGTCACTTGTTAACACTTTATACTAATAATCTCATTGGATAAGGTCCATAATAGGTTTTTCATTTCATTTACCTCCATGGATAATGAAGAGGAAGTAGATGTGATTGCTTGCACATTAGGATACACATACATAGAAGGTGGAGGTGCAACATAAATGCTAGGAGTGGCTTCTTCTTGGGACTAAGTTGATATTTCTAGGAACATTGGCATAGGTGGTCTAGGCAAAAGTTTTCTAGCATCAAACAAGTTATTTTTGACTCTTGTCACTAAATCATATGAATTTGGTAGAGTGTTACCCCCGAGTGACTAGATCATGACTATTACGTTAGAGTTGGAATCCTTCAAATAAAAAATAAATACAGTTCCATATCTATGAGTGGCCGAGTAGTTACTGTTATTCTTTGCCAAGTTTTGTTAAACTTGGTATTAAAATCGATAATAGCCTCTTGTGGCTCTCTTTTTATTATTATCAACTATTTTAGGAAAGATGAGAAATCTCCCCTCCCTAAAAAATGCTCAAAAAAATGATCCTCGAGCTGATCCCAGGTTTTAATAGAGTTAGGAGATAGAGATTTGTACCAATCTTGGGCTTGCCTTTGAAGGAGGCTGCATATAACTTGAGTGTCACATTTTGCATATGATATTGTGAACAGTGCATATGTCAACAAAATCCAAAAATGCTTTGTCCGTGTTTTAAAATCTTCCCCAGTAAACTTAGGGAGTGCTTTTAGAGAATTCATATGAATTGGATCCCAAATCATAGGAGGAACAAGAAGAATGGGTGAGCTATTCTTATTCTAGGCTAAATTTTTCTTGAGTGCTTCAATAGCCATAGGGAATTGTGGTTGAGTTTTCTACACAATAGACTAGGTAGCTAGAGCATGGGCTACAATTACTAAGGGAGGTAGCAATAAGCCTAGATTCTAGAATATCTGTGAACTTTTAAGTAGCCTCTAGCTCATACACTTTCTTGTGGTTAGCAATTAAAATGGTCCTACTAGGCATGCAAGAAAAGTAACTATTGATCCTTAATACCTATGATTCAAAAAACAACCTTATGGGAAGTTCAATGGATGGGGGAAGAGTTGTGCTCTAATGGACTACCTCCAAGGTTTTAGAATATTTCTCTTAATTATTGGTTGGGGGAGGAAAGAGAGAGAAGGAAATGAATATACACAAAACTAATCTATGGTGATACACCAAATTTTTTACAACATTTCAAGTTCCATTGAAATAATTAGAAGAATAAAACTCTTAAGAAATGAACACAAAGTGTTGAAAATTCTTCATTATTGAAAAGAGAAAGAAATGCTTAAATCCTAGTAGGCACTATTAGAGTAATAAGTTATTCCACTTAATTAATTTAATAATATTGGTTAATTAATTAAGTCACTTATTCCTTTAGGTTAATTAAGCTAAACTTAGGCAAATTAATAATTATTTATTAATTATTAAGTGTGCACACTAGAGTTTCATTTAGGGTTTCCTAATTTTAGGTTTTCTTGATCTCCTTGATAAGGATTGATCACATTGTAATTAATTATTATTCAATAATTTTTTTTGGTTTTTGCTTGCACATTCTTGCTTGAGAGTTTACAGAACACCTTCTTGTTTGTTCTGGATATCTGTTGCACGTGATAGGTGATTGCATGCAGGTGATTCTTGGGGATTGTGAAGTTGGATTTCTCAACTTCTACATGGTATTAGAGCTCTAGACCTATGGCTGCCTATTCATGATTTGAAGATATTCTCTCATAGTGTTTCTTTTTGTGTAAGGATTTCAAGCTAGGCTGATTTTTTTTTGGATCTAGTGGTAGGCATTTTTTCTATGCATCTTTGGGTAAAACGGATGTCACCATTGCGTTCAGGATGCCCAAAAACCTAGGAACGCCTTTCCTTTTATCGATTTTGGAGCTGTTGAAAAAAAGGAAAAACAAAATTGCCATGGAAGCCATACGGCCTCCCCAACACGTAGTTCACATTTTTTTTTGCGAAAATTAAAAAAAAATATTTAAAAAATAGAAAATCACGGTTCAAAAAACCGTGGCCAATTCAAACTGGCCTACGTCACCCATCCACCACCAAGCAGCCACCAGCCACTGACGGCCCGCCCTCCTACACCACTTGACGACCTCCCACCCGCCACCCCTAGCAGTGGCCTCCTGCACCGCTTCCCTTAGCATGGCTCGGTCTCAGCCCCTATGGGCTCTTCTCAACTCCGCCGAGGTCACATTAGTGACCGGGTGCCCACCACTCAGCCCCCATGAACACCTTGCTTTAGGTCACAGTCATATGCGTGACCAGAAGCCGATGAATTCAACCCCCAAGTGCTAGCGACGGTCACATGCATGACCAAGAGCTAGCCCCTGGGTGCTCCATTTTTGGCCCTGTTTAGCATTCAAAATGCCTTTTACAAGGCTTTTTTTTGTTTTCTCATAACTTTTACAAACAAAGGCCTTTTTTTCGAAAATGAGATATCATCGAAAATTTTGTTTGATGAGCTTCGTAGTGGTAGAGGTTGGATTTTTTTATTTTTTAGTTTTGATGCCTTTTTCGCCTGTCAAAGTCAGAAGTTACTGTTTTCACTCTAGGAGCCATATCTTTTGCATTTGAACTCTATTTTGCGAAAATAAATAGGTGTCAGAAAGCTGGCTCAGTGCTCTACATAGGTCTTAGACCTTTTTTTCCCAGATTTTTTACCAGGTATATGATATTCTTATTTGATCTCAACCTTTACCTTTTTAGTTATTTTCTTGGGAAGTGTGCAATCAGGCTATTTTTTTGAGATCAGCGACCATTGTTTTCTTCTTTGGTAGTATATGTTGTTGTTTTCTATCATGGATACACATAATATTGCACCCCTTACTCCATTCAACTATTTTGGTTTGAAAAATCAAATGGAGATTCATTTGAAACACAAAGGGTTGTATAGGGTAACCATGGGTACATAAATTGAACCTACAGGTGCTACTAAAAAGAGAAAGTGGTTTAATAGATGTGAAGCTTATTGTACATTATGTCTATTTCTTTCTTTTGACCTTCTTTTTCATATTGAGTCTTGCACTACACCCCATGAGGTTTGGACTACTTTGCAATCTTTGTTTGGGAAGTAGGATACTATGAGAGGGTTTCAATTAGAGAATGAGCTTATTGGCTTAAATTCTAGGGATTTTGACAGCATCCAAAAAAATTTCACCAAACTCAAGTCTCTTAGATTGTAGTTGTCAAAGTGTGG
The DNA here is from genome assembly GCA_007115665.2 of Sequoiadendron giganteum. Lineage (NCBI taxonomy): Eukaryota > Viridiplantae > Streptophyta > Pinopsida > Cupressales > Cupressaceae > Sequoiadendron > Sequoiadendron giganteum. The sequence goes on along the minus strand of CM021100.1, from coordinate 340,092,395 downwards.
TGTTCAGAAGGAAGACTCTCAGCTAATATTGTCCATTCTTTCTAAGCTTGGACTAGATTATTCAGTTTTTGTTTCCACATTTTATGCTACTAGGGATGCACTTTGTACTAGATTTACTATGCCTTCTTTTGATGAATTTTCATCTTCTCTCACTCAAGAGAAAGCCAAGTTGGCTAGCATGGGAAAGTTGAAGCCCTCTTCATCACATACACTCATTGCATCTTAGGGGCCCATAGATCAGAAGGCTTCCAGTGGAAAGGGAAAGAAATAGAAACAAAAGAATTCTAAATCTTATGAGCAGCAGAAGGAGTCCTTAGATTCATCCTCCTCTTCTAAGCAAAAATAATCTCAGAAGGAGAAGGGTCCATGTGCATATTGCAAGGGAGAAGGACATGCAGAACATAACTACTACAAGAAGGACATTGATGATTTGAAGCATCTTCTTCAGAAACATTAGATTGATTTGCCTTCTAGGATGTCTGCAACATCTCCTTCCCCTTATTCTTCTTCTTCTTCAGTGTAGCATGACAGGGGCATAGTTGGTTTACATACTTCATTAGATATGAAGGGACATGCTCTTTATTCTTCTTCGGGTTTTGGATCAAGGAGATGGATTCTAGATTCAAGAGCATCTCATCATATGGATTCTTCACATTCTATGTTCACTTCCTTTGAGTCTCACACTATGTCTCCTATTTTGATGGGAAAAAATACATACATGAGTGTTACAGGGAAGGGGTCTATTAGTTTTGGGGAAAACACTTTTCAAGATGTCTTATATGTTCCTCATTTGATGAAAAACCTTCTTTCTATATATTAGATCACATATGGAGGCAATGGGAGGTCTGTGGAGTTCAAACCTGATCCAGTTATCATCAGAGACTTGGAGAGTAGAGCAGTTATTGCTACTGGGGAGGTGGATCACTCATCTCAGTTGTATTCCTTTGCAGATTTTGCTACTGATGGTGCTTTTATTCCTATAGTTGTTCATCACACTTCTAGTGTGAATCATCATTTAGAGGAGAAATTTGGCTTCTTGAACATTGGATTTCTCACTTCATATCCTACTCTTGAGCCATCCATTCCATCTCCTCCACCTACTGTTGCAGTTACTGATACTTCTATGACTACAGATGTGGTTTCTTCCATTTCAGTGCAGTAGGATCTAGTTGAGCATTCCTTTTTGAAGGTTTCACTTCAGTCTTCACCTACTTTGAATTCTTCATTTGTTGAGGTCACACCTACTTCACCTTCACAGATTGCATTCATTCGGCCTCTTCCCTCTCATTACTTTTAGGAGATGTGGTTTCTTCAGTCCTTTTGGAGCTACTTCATTATGGGGGGTGGGGGGGCTATGTGTTCTATTTCTTCCTCTCTTCTGGGGGGTTCTTTCATGTATCTTTGTGATGGATGGTGTCCTTGTGGGGTCTTATGGAGTCCTCCATCTTTCATCACTTAGTTTCTCTTTGAATTCTATTTTGGGGAGAAGTTTTGTTCTCACTAGGTTTTCTCCTTTACCCTGGTTAGTTTAGTTTGCATTGCATTTGTACTTGGGTACCTGATTGGGCCTTAGTTGTCAGGAACCATCTTTTCCTTCATGCATCTTTTTTCTAGTGTTTTAGCTACTCCCTAACTTCATCTTAAGGGGGGGTGTTAGAGTAATAAGTCATTCCACATAATTAATTTAATCATATTGGTTAATTAATTAAGTCACTTAAGCTAAACTTAGGCACATTGATAATTATTTATTAATTATTAAGTGTGCACACTAGGGTTTCATTTAAGGTTTCCTAATTTTAGGTTCTCTTGATCTCCTTCATAAGGATTGATCACATTAAAATAATTATTATTCAATAACCATTTTTTGGTTTTTGCTTGCACATTCTTTCTTGAGAGTTTACAGAACACCTTCTTGTTTATTTTGGATATTTGTTGCATGTGATAGATGATTGCGTGCAAGTGATTCTTGGGGACTGTGAATTTTGATTTCTCAACTTCTATAGGCACAAATCATAGAATTTAGATATTTTCATAAGAAGCACCTATTAGGGCACAATGGAGTGTGATATGCCTTGATTATTCTACTAAAACCTTTAATCCCTTGCAAATATTTCTCACCAACAAGCATAATATGATAGCTAACCATAGATCATTGTAGAAAATGAAAGAGTACAAGACATGGTTCAATAATTCACAACATTATGCTAGAAATCATAAAAGCTAAAACTCATAAAAATTAGTCATCAATCATATCCATTCCTAAATTACACAGAGCATTGAAGACAGTAAATACAAAAATAAAACAAATAGTAAAGGAAAGTTGATTACAATGTGATATCTTCTTCTTTCTATTTATTTATTTGAAAGACATAAAATTATAGGGTATGAGGCACAGTGTGGATCATCATCATGGCGATCGTTGTAATTTTTTCTTTGAAAAACATCATGCTCCTGATTGCATGACTATGCTAACACCTAGATAATCTATCATTTTTGTTGTAACTACCTAGATGAGTTGGCTTTAAGCAGAAATAGCCTATGTATCCTTGATCTTTGACACATGGCTCCTTTCGATGCTAAGATAACTAATATCACACTTTTAACACCCTTTTGATCTCAAAATATGATTAGGCTTCCACCCTATTGACAAGTGTAACTTCTTGATGGTGTTCAAGCTTCCTTTAATTTTTACCTTTAAGAACTCCATTCCCAAGACATGTGGCATGTAAGAAGTCTTTTCTAAGGCTTTCCTTCTTGCAACCTTCAAGAATTTTTAGAGTGTAAACACATGGAACCTTTTGCTTCAAATTCCCAAAAAAAAAATCTTTAATAAATACTGCACTAGACCACCATGTGGCTCCTTTGTGTGCCTTTTCAAGAATATAAGGCTATGGTCTTCATATAAATTGCACCATGTTGCCATTTGGTATCCTTTGAGAGTTGATAAGAAAATAATTTTGGAATTCTGCAAGTCTCTTAGAATTAAGCTGGAATCGAAAGAAAAGGTTGTGGATCATCCCAAAACATGAATAAATTGCAATGAAAGGAATTTGAAATGAAAGAGACCAACCTTGAGTTGTGGGATATTAAATCTAGTGTTCTCAAGAATACAAGTGGAAAATAGAACTAAGTTGCAGACACATTAAGCGAGAGGAATCTTATTGTGTAGTAATCTCAAGTGAATATCTTGGTATTTGATGTCTTGAAAGATATGTATAAGGAGGATTCATATTTTAGGGAGGCTTATGCAACATGTGAAGATCCGATAAGTAAATATAGAGTCCATGGGTGTACTACATGCTTCAAGAAGGACCATTGTTAAAAGGTAGCAAGCTATACATTTCTAAATGTTCCATGGGACATAACTAGCTAAAGGAGAAACATAGTGGGAATTTGGTAGGACACTTTGAACAAAATAAGATACTCAATTTAGTGCATACGATTTTTTTCCAAAAATGCAGGTTGATTTGAAGGGGTTTGTTGAAAGATGCTCAATATGATAGTAAGGAAAGAATCCAAAATAGGAGATTATATCATCCCTTTCCTATTCTAAATAGGCCACGAGATGAGCAATTAGTATGGATTTTGTGCTTGGACTACCAAAGACTCATAAAGGTAATCATTCTTATTTGTTGTTGTTGATAGATTCTCCAAAATGGCACATTTTATAGCATGCACAAAAAAAAGTGATGCAACTAACATTGCCTACTTATTTTTCAAGGAATTAGTGATATTGCATGGACATCCTAGAAGTATTGTTTTTGATAGGGATATTAAGTTTTATGACTATTTTTGGAGAACTCTTTGGAAGAAGTTGGGTCCTAGAAGTATTGTTTCTAACAAGGATATTAAGTTTATTGGCTATTTTTTAAGCTCTTCAGAAGAAGTTGGGAAAAAATCTCAATTTTATTTTAGCTTAATACCCTCAAATAGATGGAAAAACTAAGGTAGTCAATAAAATCCTTGTAAAAAATTTAAGAATCTTAGTGAGTGAACATCCCAAATCAAGTATAATTTTAATACAATGATTCACCAAACAAAAGCACAAGTTTTGGTCCATTTCATATTATGTATGGAATGCATCCAAGAGGTTTATATGAGTTGAAATACTTGGGTAAGAAAGAAATGGGATGTTCTTATGGAGAATATTTTGCAATTTCTATGAAATATTTGCATGGAAAAGTCAAACAAAAACTTCAAGAGAACACAGGAAAGTACAAGAAAAGAGCAGATTTGAAGAGGAAAAAGGTAAATTTTAAAGTTGGAGATTTTTTTCTTCTACATTTAAGAAAAGAAAGGTTTTATAAGAAGGAATACAAGAAGATAAAATTAAAAATGATTGGGACTTGCAAAATATTGGGGAAATTTTCCTCAAATACTTATAAAATAGAGCTTCCAAATGTTACTGGAATTTTCCTATATTCAATAGTTTAGATTTTTATCCTTTCAAAGGGGAAGAAGATTCAAAAAATGTACCTAAAATTTTTGATGATCAAATTATAAATTGGAAACAATAGTTTCCTAAAACACAAAGGAAATTGAATCAATTCTAGATAAAAAGATGGTAAAAAGGACTAGGGGAAAGGAGTATTTTTAATGCATGGTCAAATAGAAGGAACATCCACTTGAAGGTGCTATATGGATGAAAATTTTAGATGTATCCAAGCATGGTAGTAGTATTAATGAGCTCATATATAGGAGCCCATGAAGAAGTTCTTTTTATCCCTTGGTAGTCTAATGTAGGTGAATTATTAAGGTGATTCTAGATATTTCAAGATTATTATGTGTATGGAGGAATTTGTTGTAACCTCTGAATAGTCAATAAATAAAACTAAGTCTATTCATGTATCTAGGTGGTTAGAGTAAATTAGGAGATTATTATTTTGGTTTTCATAAATAAAGGGGGATTTTCTTGAATTAGTCTCCTTTGATGTATAAAAGGAGGCATTATATTCAACATTAAATAAAGGAGAGTTACTTTGTAATGAAAATAATATATTTATTTGGGTACAATAAAACTCTTATTTAGCAATATACTATGCCATATTTTTGGTGTGTTAAATGTTTTGAATGATTTTTTGTGATAGATCAAATAGCTAAATGCAACATCTATATAGTTGATAACATGCCTTGAACATGCACCTATATATATTAGAATTATTATAATATCCTAAGATGCTTTCCTTTATCATTTATATACATAATTTCAAGGTTCAATTATTCTAGAAATGGTTCTTTGATAATTTAACAATCTCAATTTCCTTAAAATGTTCCCATGATTTATATTACTATACCATTAAAAACATGTACAAAATAATGATAGGCTTGTTTGGAAGGATATATCAAAAAATATCCAAAGCATGTTTCAACATTTTTTTTATATCAAAAGATATCCAAAGCATGTTTCAACATTTTTTTCATGTCTTCACCAAAATCAAAAGGAGAAGGGTGGATAAGTGGACTCAATATGATAGATATGTATGATGGATAAAGATGGTAGGTTGGATGGAAATAATATGATAGGAAGTGAAATGATAAGATAGATAGTGTGGATGAGACAAAGTGCCCCCAAGTGTAAGTGACATAGAAGATCAACCTACACATGACGCCTGTTTGGTAGGCTTTCATCATGGTACTTATCCAAGGCACCATCAAGGATGGTTTTCACCATTGGATCAAATGATTTCTCTTTACTCATTTTTTTTTCTTTTTCTCTTTTCTCTCTCTTTTTTTTTTTCACCCTTTTTTATTAAACAAGAGAAGGATAGGAGGGACTCAAGTGTCTAGTTCCATGAAAGGTGATAGTCTCGCTAGATGGATGCCATCACATGGACCATGTCAAATGTCATTATTCTCATAGATGTTGGTAAGGGATGACATGAAAGGGATATGGAGTAGGTAGATGATGGATTATGATGTGGATTATGGAGGGAAATAGTGGATTATGATAGGTATTATGTAGGGGAGATGAATGGGAGGCTTAGCCAAAAGCATGGACCATAGGAAGGTGATGGGGAGATATGTAGGATAATGAGTGAAGGGTGAGGAGATGGAGGTATGTGGAATTTTTATGAAATGGAAGGGAACCATTACCAATGGTTGCACATTGTGATAAACATTGAATCTTTTGATGTGGAGGGGGTGTAGGAAGTAATGAAGATGTTTTCTTAGGAGATGGGTGATGAAGTGCTTTAGGTACCCACATAGACAGTATTTTTATGACTTATTTTTCTTGTGGAATGGAATATGAGATTCTTGAATAGAATGGTAATGTGAGGTGGAAGTGGATGGTTGAGATTTTTGATATGTAGATGCCTCGTTTGACTTGTTTTCATTTTTATTAGGTACCCAAACCATTTTGTTTTTAGACTTTTCTTTTGAAGGTATGGGCTTATATTTCTTTTTGGATGGATTTTTCTTTGATTCTTTTCTTTTGTGTCCTAAGGCATGAGAACCCTTAGGATTTTTTACTTTATAGGTAGAAGCATATAAATTTTTGTTTTTGAATCCCATGGGTATTGTGAAATGAGTGGAAGCTTCATGTTTAGACAATGTGTGCATTGATTGGTCATGATTAGAATTTTTAGAAGATTTATGGATGGATGATAAGGGGATTGTATAATGGTGATATTAGGTGTTGGGAGTAACATAGGTAGATTAGATGGAGGGATATTAGGATTTGGAAGAAATGGTGGAAAATTTGATGGTGGAAGGTGTATAGTCACATGTTTTTGACATTTGTAGGATGATGGAGGAGGGATGGCAACATATGTTTTAGGAATATGATAGGATTTATGGTGGAAAGAGAACTTAGGATGGATGGAGGAAGTACCAACATCTTTAGCTTGTTTTCCTTGGGGTGAGTATCCAAGGCCAAATGAGCATGGAGGGACTTTTACATGGATGGGCTCCAAAATACCTTGTTCGTGAAGGCCTAAAGCTTTACCTTGGTAGTTCATGTTTTGGAGTATGTGATAGACAATGGGACTAGGTGTAGGTGGAACACTAGACACAAGTTCCTTATTGGATGGGGAAAATGAGGCAACAAAAGATAACGGTTGTGTTGTTCTGAGGAGGAACATTCATGAATGGGGGTGGAAATACCAAGTGGATATGATGGATTTGAAATGGAATTGATGGTGAATGTGGAAGGATCATTGGGATTCTCATTAACATTGCGTTCACTAAGATCCAAGATATTTGTTTGATCTTCTATGTAGACTTGGGAGGCATATGTCTCATCAAAGAAAGTGGATGTTGGTGGATGATGGATAGGACTAGGTGAAGGTGTATTTGGGATATCTTGCTCATGGGTGGGTACAGGATCAAGTTTCTCATGGATAAGCTCTTGATCATTATGGATATCATCTTGACCATATAAAAGATATAGATTATGGATAGGTTGGATGAAAGTGATTTGATCTTGATTAGGACTAGGGCTTGATGTTTCCACATTCTTAGGATTAGGCTCTTGATATAAATATTGGGTTGCTTGAATGGAAGTGGAAGGGGATGACTCTTGAATAGGCTCGATATGTTCTAGATGTTCAACAACATGGAGACATGATGGAGGTTGACTTGGGCTCAATGGGGGAGAATCTTGAATAGGCTCAAGGGGGAGACTACATGATGGGGTTGTAAGAATGGGCATGGTGTTTGAAGACTCTTTGGTAGGTTCAAACATATGAGTTGGATGACATGGTGATGTTTGATTCCTTGATAGTAGCCCTTGGGTCACATCCTTTGTAGGTGGATAGGTGAATTTGGGTAATGCCATAGGGTTATTTTTGAAATGTTTGAACTTAGGGCATGGATTTGATGGAGGATTAGATGATGGTGTGGGTAATGAAGGGTTTGATGGTTTGGAATGTATGGGGACTAATGGATTTGGCCTAGGACATGTTGGATTTAGGATAGGCCTTTGATTAGATGGTGGTATAATATATTTATAGGATACATGAGCGAGATTGGTATTTCCATTGGAAAAGGTGGCATTAAGACTTAAAGGATTTTGATCTTGTTGTGAAGGTGGACTTTGGCTCACATGTTCTTGTTGTGAAGTGAATTGATACATATGATGATGTGGAATTGACATGGAAAGAGATGGGATAAGGTGATGCAGAATTGTTTTGATAAGTGGATGGATTAGATTGATATGGAATGGAGGGAGATGCTACATATGAATGAGGTGGAATTAATTGGTGTGAAATGAATAGAGGATGATGTGCTTGTTGGGTTTTACAAGTGGCTATGAGATATTGGGCTTGTGCTATGAGATGTTGCATTTGAGGTGATTGGTTTGTTTGAAGTTTTTGGATCATGCCATGGATTCCTTGAATGATTATTTGGTTTAAAGGTGATTGGCAAGTGTTTGAGCTATGTGAAGTATGTGAACAAGATTTTGTGATATGTCTTCTAATGTTGGCATGGTGCCACTTTTGAATAATATTTGATTAAGATTATGATGATGATTTAAAATGATGTGATTTCTTGAATGACTAGGATGATTTGGCTTGGAAAGATTAGATGATGTGGAAAATTTTTATTGAAAGTTTGACTTGGGAAATATCAAACACAAGATCTCACATGTAATTTCATGAACAAACACAGCAAACACAATGATAAATTTGTCTTTCAAGATTAAATTTTATGATTAAGAAAAAACTTGAACACACAACAACAAACCTAATGTTAGTCAAGTGGGTATGGCCAATTAGGTCTTAAACTAGGATATACGAGGTTGACTAGGGATGATTTGAAAGAAAAATCTTGACATAGCAGGGAGAAAGGGGTAACCCACCCTTCACCTTCACTTCCCAAAGGTATACATTTCTTTGGGGCTTAGCCAAGAGTGACAAGATTTTAATTCCCAAAGAAGCATGTCTTTCAATTCACACCTTGATTAAGGTCATCCCTAGGGGTGATGAAATCCCCTAGTAGGCCTCCTATGAAGGGTTTGACAAAAGAAAACCAAGTGAGGTGTTTTTGATCACACACGCACTTGATTCACACTCGCAGTTGTTAATTTCCCTTTAGAAAATCAAAATGTGTGTAAAACAGTTCAAACACTTGTTCTTTTTAACCCAAAGCCAAAATGTGTGATGGGAAGACAATGGTTCTTTTTTTTTTCTAAACCTAATTTCAACGTGTGATTGTAAACAAGATGTTCATTTTAAAGTCCCAAATTGATTGATTAAATGAGAGATAAAGATAATAGAATGAGTGCACCCGGAAGTTTTTTCTTTTCAATCTATTGTGTATGACTAATATTTCTGCTACTAAAGCTCCTTATGATCACCTACAAAATCAAAATAAATAATATTATAATGCAACCATTAAAAAAAAAAAAACCTCATCATAAAATTGCAATTTAAGATACATGCTTTTAACATAACCAAATTAGATTTGATTCTTTGAAGATGTTATTGATCTGAAAAATAAAAAATAAAAGAAGAAACCCCTAATAATTTTTTGCGAGCTTTCCAAAAATGTAAAGAAGTTAGAAAAATTCCTTGTTTTGCACCAAAAAATATGGATTTATGAAAAACCTATAGAAAAAAAAGATCTAATTTTTTTCGCATTATATTTGACTCTAAATTAAATGTCTAAAACAAATACCACTATTACAATTTTAAGAGATTTCCAGAAATGTAAAAATATCTAGAAAATTCTCTGATTTGCATCGAAAAAGTCAATTTTATGAAAAAAACTAAAACAATGATAAATCCTACAAAAATGGTGACAAAACCTCAATTATTTTACTGTATCCCCTTGAGATTATTTTTAAGCTTATGTGAAAATATTGTAGATAAATGTGTATCCGTTTGGAAGATATGATGAAATTTGTAAAACTTGGGGTTTTATCCAAAAACTGGTAGATCTGCAACAAAAAGTTAATGAAACCTGCAAAAAAATAAGCTAGATCAAAGGATTCACATCGAGTTCACCAATGTGGTTAGGGTAAAAATATTAGAGAAAATTGCATAAACAAATTATAATGAAAAATCCTAACAAGCACAATAGAGCACAAACTAGCATGAAAATCAAAACAAGAAAGAAAAACAAACCAATCTCCGAGCTAGATTTGATTTATCTCGATTAATCTTCTCCACTTGCATGAGAATACAAGATTTTGAAGGATTGAATGATTTTATATGTTGATTTCTCATTTTCATAGCATAACGATAAGATGAAGATAATAGAAGAAAAATAGATAGATAGATAAGAAGATTGAAATAAATTTTGGTAGAGTAAGGATGCTAGAAGAAGATTCTCCCAAATGGCCTATGAAAGGCTTGATTTATAGGAAAGAGTTGATATGATTCGATGGCCAAGATTAAAATTCAAATGTGTGATGTGTATGGCTAGGATTAAAAGTTTATTTTAGTGTCTATAACGCACATTAAGTGGGTTATGACATGAGGCTAAAATTAGGATGTGAGGAAATAAGTGGGATTCTTTTATTTATTTTGGAGAGAAAAGATTCCCATGACACACAATGAATGGAGCCAAAAATAGGATGTGAGTGGGAATCTCATAATTTAAATAATAAAATTATTTAAATTATGTGTGCATGTGAAGAGTTGTAGTCAAGTGACACATGTTGCAATGTGGTAAAAGTGAGCGATTAATTCAAATATTTAATTTAAATTATTTTGAGACATGTGAAGGGGAATTAATTAAATAAATGATATTTACTTAATTAATTGGGAAGGTGATTAAGTGGAATAAATGGGATAAGGGGGATAATGTAATGGCCTAGGATAAAATATTACAAAATGTCTTATAAGGTCATGTATCGACTAGGTAATATTATGACATGGACAATTTTGGGTGTCTACAGTAGTTACTACACCAAAAAATAGCTCAATGAACAACCATTATATGGAAGAAAAGTAGCATGCATATAGATCTCTAGAATGAAAAATAAAGTTTCACACAAGAAACATTATTGCATTATATTACATGGGTTGCTCAAAAAATTTCCATGTTTTCTAAAATGATTTCATATAAGATCTATTCTATTGGGACATGTAGAGATATGTGATGGTGTAAGAAAATCCACATCACTAAAACTTCTATCATTTTGAGTAGTCAATAAAAAAGGTTTTAAACATGTATATTTGAAGTGGGATCATTTTTTGAGAAGTGATCAAGACATGGTGTGAATGTATTAGTTTCAAGAAACACCAATAAGCACATTATTTCAAACATGATTTTTTCTTTATCTCCTCTTTATATACATGCATGTAAAATAAAAATCAACAAGATCCAAACATGAATAGTAGTCACAAAGGTTATCACTAGATATTAATGGAAAAATATTGATAATTTTCACCATTCCACTTAAAATGGTGTGTAAATGTACATTCGTAAGGTCAATAATGTTTTTAGGTGAAAAAATCCATATTCTAGAAATTAGACAACAAAACTAGTTATAAATAACACAAAAATTATAGGAGTTTCAAATTGTTAGGGATCAAGGATAAAAATAACAAATTATTTAATAAAATGCATGAAGGAATGAGGGTGACAAGAAAACCCATATGATTAATGATGTAGTAACATCTGAGTAGATTGGTGATCCGCATCACTCAAATTATTTTGGCACGAATTCACTATTTTGATTTTGGATTTCATCTTTTAATTGGGAGTTTAAATTCGGATTCGTGATCTTGGAGGAAGATATGGGTGACATTCTTGTTATTTCCAATTGATAAATATCTTAATTCAATTTCCATTTTTGGTTCATGTATGTTTTGTAATTCTTTTCTCTATGATATTTGTATGATTTATAATTTTTCATAGCTTGGAGGATGATGATATTCAATATTTAATCCACTACATACAAATGAAAATTATCAAAGGAAGGCATAAAAATACAACAAGGAAGTCACAATTATGTGAAGACAAAGAGAAATAATGACTAGAGAAAACTCACATAACCTTTTGGAATTCCATGAAAGAAAGATAAAAAATGATTATGAGAAGAATGCAAAGATTTTGTGTGGTGTGGAAAAGATTGGGAGATTTAAAATGACAATATAGATTTAGCTTTTGAGTAGGGGTGTGCAACAAGACATGAGATCTACACCATTATAAATGGTTTCTTGAATTTTATACAAGATACAACTAAAGATAGGTAGGTTGGAGAGGGTGCACAAGGGTTGTAGGATAGATAAAGTATCTTCTATGCATACAAACAACTTAAAAATGAATAGAAATTAAAAGAATGAGGGACATTGAGAGAAGTAGCATAGGAATTGGCAAACCATGAGGGGGTAAGATAAAAAAGGCAAAGGAAATGACATGGAAGAGGCAACATAGTCAGTGTAGAGGAAAATTTGACTTAGATAAAGAGTAATGAAGATGGGAAGAGAACATGGAGGGTCGAGCTAATGGAATTGGTAGTTAATCACAAGTAAAATCCAGCCACTGATTAGTGAATATAAGCATAAGAACAAATAATTTAGAGGGTAGTAAAGCCTTATGCACAAGATAAAATATAGGGGAAGAAAGAATTTTGCATGAGTAATGAAGTTATGAGGATAATTACAAGTGGATTTTCTGAGATATTTAGTCATAGAGAAAGATTGAACATATTGAATTTTGCATAAGAGGAAATTAAGTACAAAGCAAATGTGGCTTGAAATTGAGAAAGTTTATTTTTCTCAATGAATGTAAGATTGTGAATTGAATATCTTAATAAAATTGTGTTTCTTCCTTAAATTTGGTATCAATTTAAAATTGAATATTCATTTTGACTTAAGTGAATTAAAATTGACAATGAATGTTGTAAATAAGCCTTATTTTTGAAATTGATTTTGGGATTAAAATAATAAATAAAGGAATATTTCTTGTGTTTGGTGAAATTTAATTGGAATTAAATATGTTGGAGGAATGAGTGAGTTTTAGAGAATTTTCATTAATTGGTATCATAGCAGGTATTCATGAGAATGGAGATGATCCACTAGGACCTACAAGTGGATTTGTGTGAAAAAATTGCCTATCGTGAGGTAGTGCACACCTAAAAGAGTTTGTAAAGTGGTAGAGTTGTCTAAGAAGCTCAAAATAATTTTTATAGGTGTGTGAGGAGTCCTAAGAAATTGAGAGTCGAGAGGGAAAATATGTGGCGATGTAGAGTATGTGAGTGTGAGATTGCAACAAAAAAAATGGGATGGGTCATGAGGAGACCCATGAGAATATTGTTTTGGGAAGAATATTGGGAGAAAGTAGAAAATGAAGAGTTTGAGGTGATGGGAAAGATTGTCTGTGAGGAAGTGGGCAAGATCCAAGCTAGGATCAAGAAATTGGAAAAGAGTGTTGGAAAGGGTGAGAAGATATTGGTGAAGAAAAGTGAGAAATTGAAAGAGGAAAACAAAGAGAAAAGTAGAGGAAAAGAGTGTTGTGGCTTGAGATGGAAGGAGGAAAATGTGAGAGGAGGCCCTACGGATGTAGATGAAGAAGTTGTGGTGAATATATTCCATGAGGAAGGCATGGAGGAAGAGGAAGAAATGAATGGGAAAGAAGATGCAAGTGTATCAATATTCACTGAAAATGGCGAAGCGATGGAGTGCATGAATGTTGTAGTGAAGAATGGAGAAAAGGAAGTTGGAACAAAAGGAAGGAATGAGGTTAATTTTTATTGTGATAATTAGTTGTCTTATTTGGTGAAAGTGGAAGGGGATGTAGAGTAAGAAGAGATCATGTAGATTGCAATTTTCAATTTCCACGAGGTAGTAAAAATATATTTTGATGTAGTTACAAATTGGAGTCTAGATAATACATATTTGTATATAGGAGTTGTAATGGATTTTATAGGTAATTCTTGGTGGAGGTGGTCAGTTAGTAGTAGGAAGAATCCCATGAATGAGAAGAAGAGAGTGGAGAGTATTTGGTGGAGGGGTCAGTTCAGAGTCGACACGAGCCCATGAGGGGAAAGAAGGATAGGGTGCAACATTCTTGGAGGGAGATGGTGCATGTTCCAAAAAGATGTTGGAAAAATAGGAATAAGAAGTAATTTTGTGCATCACATTAATTGATGGAGTTTGTTCCAGGATGGTTGAAACTTGGAAGAGTATATCAACTACTCAACTCCACCTTTATGAGCCTATCCTCACAAATTTCCTAGTTAGCATGTCTAATGCAAGAGCATCTAGGTAGATTGGTGATCCACACCAACCAATTTGTTTTTTTCATGAATTCATTATTTTGATTTTTCTTTTAATTTTTGAAATAGAAATTTAAATTTGGTTTTGTGATCTTGGAGGTGGATATGGGTGACATTATTATCATTTCTAATTGACAAAATATATTAATTTGATTTCCATTTTAAGTTTGTGTATGTTTTATAATTCTTTTCTCTATGATTTTTGTATGATTTACAATTTTGCATAGTTTGGAGGGTGATGATATTCGATATTTAATCCACTATAAAAACAATAATTAGTAAAGGGAGGCATAAAAGGGACATAAAGGGGGTCAAAATTATGTGAAGACAAAGAAAAATAATGACAAGAGAAAACCCACACAACCTTATGAAATTCCATAAAAGGTAGATAAAAAATAAGATTATGGGAAGAATGGAAAGAGACTATGCATTGTGGAAAAGACTAGGAGATTGAAAATAAAAAATTACAATGAAATTTTTTCTTTTTAGTAGGGGTGGGGAAGAATATATAAGGGTTGTGCCATTGTAAATGGTTTCTTCAATTTTATATGGGATATAGCTAAAGATATGGAGGTTGGAGAGGGTGTGCAAGGAATGCATGACATAGAAAGTATCTTGTATGCATACAAAGAACTTGAAAATGAATGCAAATTAAAAGGAGGGGCATTGGGAGAAGCAACATAGGAATTGGTAGGCCATGAGGAGAAAAGAGAAAAAAACGTGAAGGAAATGACATGGAAGAGGCCACATAGCCAAAGTGGAGGATAAATCTACCTACATAAAGAGTAATGTAGATGGGAAGAGAACAAGGAGGTTCAAGCCAGTGGAATTGGTAGTTAATCAAAAGTTAAAAACAACCATTGATTAATGAATATAAGAATAAGAAATAATTGAGAGGGTAGAAAATCCTTATGCATAGGAGAAAATATAGGGGAAGAAAGAAGTTCGTAGGAGTAACAAAATTGTGAGGATAATTACAAGAAAAATTTCTAAGATATTTAATCTTAGAGAAATATTGAACATATTGAATTTTGCATAAGATGAAATTAAGTATAGAGTGAATGTGGGTTGAGATTGAGAAAGTTTAGTTTTCTCAATGAATGTAAGATTGTGAATTAAATATCTTACTAAAATTATGTTACTTCCATAAATTTGGTATCAATTTTAAATTGAATGTTCATTTTGACACGTGAATTCAAATTGACAAGGATTGTTGTAAATAAGTCTTAGTTTTTTAATTGATTTTGGGATTGAAATAATGAATAAAGGAATATTGTCTGTGTTTGGTGAAATTTAATTGGAGTTAAATTCGTTGGAGGAAGGAGTGAGTTTTTGAGCATATGTGTCAATTAATGTAGGTGGAATGAGGGAATTACAAAATAATAAGACAGTGTCAAAATATTAGGGATTAGGATTTAAGCATACATATAGTTTCAAGAGAAACACTTTCACCCAAAACTATAAAATCAAAATTTTCCTTTGAAATGTCCAAATGTGCCTTAATTTATATATAAGGTTTTGGGAAAAACAATTTCATTTGAAAGTGTTTTGGTCAAAACCCTTTCGACCAAAAATATCTATGTGGCTACCTATGTGGAAAATTAAGCCCTCTTTTGAGAAAGAGATAGAAAAAAAAAAACTTCAACTTTTAATTTCTACAATAAGGGTAATTTCATGAAAATATAAAAAGATCCCTTTGTGGAGCTTAGAGTCTAGAATCCATTTATTTATTTTTTATTATTTTTAATATGATATTTTTAAAATTTACTATAAGTAGGTTTTATAATCAACCATGAGATTGATTATAAATTAAAATATCTATATTAAAACATATTTAAATTTTTTGAAAAATAAATGGTGCACTAGAGGAGAGAATCATCTTCAAAATAATATAATTTTTTTTAAATCATAAAACAATTAGATAAAAGTTGGCATCCCATGAAACTATGATGTTCTAGTGAAGTTTCATTGTAGAATATTATTGCAAAAATATATTTATTATTTTTCTTCCATGCTCTAGATATTGAATTTAGTTGTTTGGGGGAAAGTCGGGAAAAAAAGGTTTCTCCTTTTTTTGTGATGTACCATTGATGTCACTTTTTACTAAAATTTTCAATATTTCAAATTCTACTATTAGATTTACAAAAATATATATATCAAACCAATTTTTAAATTTTAAAAAAGATTAAAAGTATAAACTTCATAAATAGTTCTACATTTCATTAGTTTACATAATTTTTAAATTCAAAACACAAAGGCCACTTTTATGTAGTTGAAATTGAATCTGTATACTTATGTTGGCCATCTCCTTTATAAAGTGTGACACAAGTTTGTGCTTTTACACATATTTGGACCCTAATGACAAACCTTCTATTACACAATACTATCCAATATTATACTTCACACATAACATAATTTAGTGAGTTAAGAAGACATATCTAGAAAATGTAAAGAACATAAAGAAAATATGTGAAAAGTGAAAGTCCCCACAAAATAGGAAGTCTTACACACCAATTGTTACCAAGTAGTCATCAATTTCTAAAAACAAGCAGAACAAATCTCAAGAGTTTAAGGTATGTTCTTTTTGAGATTTAAGAGTAAAAAAATGAGTGCACAATGAAAAAATATAAAAATCCCCATGTAAATTCCCCTAGCCAACCAACAAGAGTGCACTAATTAGTAAAATCATGGTTTTACGGTGATGTAAGGAATGGAAGGACATAGGGACTTTGGACTAGGTCTATTTTTTTGTGATAACCCTAAGGTTCCACAAGCCCTTTGAGAAAATAATGAATAAAATTAGAAACATGAAAATCTAGAAGCAAAGGGACTTTTTGGACCAAGTCTAAAAATCCCAAAGAATCTTGACATCTCACAACAAAGAGATAAATAAATTGAAGCATGAAGTAGATAAATAGAAATACTTAGGACATGTAAGAGCTAAAGATTAGCTCAATACCCAAGACCACCTACAAAAACAATGAAAACATTCTACAAGAGAGTATGCAAGAATATGATATTTCTTTATATTAAGACCTATCAACATGATGAGGTATGAATTATGATAAAAATGAGTAAAATGACCACCTTTAAAAAGGAAAGGTTGAGATTTAGGATTGAACATGATGTTGGCATGTGTTATAATCCTATGACATGTGACAACTAACTAACTACCTACCTAGGATAATGTGAAGTCTAGATAACACTTCTTGAAGGAATCTTATATCCTAAGCAAACATGTGAATAAGGGTCAAGGCCCCATTATAGCCTATCACCTAGTAAATGATACCTAGGAACATAATTAAATGCCTAAATAAACTTATATAAGTGTAATTAAATAATTAATTACACCAACACATGTCCCTATGTCCCTAGGAATCCTAAAATCTAGAAAATTATAGGAAATGTAACATTACACACATAATTTATTTAAACACAACTTTTAGAGATTTCAACATAATTTTTTTTTAGAAAAAGAAAAATCTAACAAGACCAAAATGAAAAAATTCAAAAATAAAATTGTGAACCCCAATTTGATACATGCATAAACAAAGTAAACAAACATGTTATTAGATCATATGCAAGGTAAAACAAGGATTCCCCATGAAATCCATTTACAAAACTTAAAATAGGAAAAAATGAAGAATAAAATACGAAAAAGCATGTAAATCCTAATTAAGTGAGCAAACTAGAGATTCCATGGGGGAGTTGGTGCCAATGAAGTGTTGCAATTGGCCCTTTCCCAACTCCTTTGTGTGACTATTGATGATTGATCCACTTGATGATGAAGAACAATGTGAGTTCTTGAGAAAACTTGCAATAACCTAGCTAAGATCTTGCATTGAGGATAAAGTTGAGTAGAGTAAGTTTACTCAAGTTGTGGATGATTGAATGAGAGGAAGAGTCTCTCATTTATAGATTCCAATCTTGGAAGAATGAGTGAAAATAGGCAATGTGGGATCATTCAACATTCAATGGTCAAGTGCCACTTGTCAAGATGTGAATGGTTGAGGAATGAGCACATTTTGGTCAATGTGCATGATAAATGCCATTGGATTCAAATTTGAATTTTGAATGTGACATGTTGGGGGGAGAGAAGAATGGAGTTAATGTCACTTGGCTCAGTGCACAAGGACATGTAAGAGACATTGAATGCCTTGTTGGAAGGACCAATCCCATTTGAATTTTGAATTCAAATTGAGGGAATATTCCCTTTTGATGCTTTGTGAGGAAAATAGAGATTTAATAAATCAAAGTAATTGATTTATTGTGCAAGTTGCATTCTCTAGAGGATTTTAATGAGAAGGATTAAGTTAATCATGGATTTGATTAATTTAATGAAGAATTAGGTGATTTGACAATTTAGACTTTAAATGGATGAATTAATTTAAATCAGAATTGAGAGGAAACGATTTATTAAATAAATGATTTGATTTATTTAACTAAAGAGGAATATGTTAGATTAAGTCAAATAAGGTTTGATTTATTTAATTTAATAGGAGGACTTTGGAGATTTAATTTAAATAAAATGAATTATTTAAATGAATAGAGAAAGATGATTAATTTAATCACCAGAGGAGAAAGACCTAATTAAATAAATAATGATTTATTTAATTAAGGGATGAAAGGTGTTGATAAGTTGAGAGTATGATTCAATACGAAATGATGTTAGTAGGATCAAAATTAGGTGCATGTATATTTTGCATGTCTACATTTTGCCCCTCTTTGAAGCAATGTACTTGTTGCATTGATTCAAAGAATAAACTGCTGTGATCAAAGGTCCCAGATTTTTTGAATTTTTTCAGATGCCCCACTACTACCCCAGTGGAAGGATATTGTTGGATACTTCCCCCTTGAGAGATCAAATGGAAATTTTGAATTTTTGGATGATCTCGTGAAAAAGATGACATGGTGCCCGCCAGGCCAGAAATGCCCCAGAATGCCAAAAAAATGCATTAAAATGCCAGAAGGGATGCATAATGACTCAATTGGATGAAAAAGGGTTCGGGGGACCAAAACTCTAGCTGGAAGGTCAAATTAGGTCAAAAAACCCTAAGCTTTAGGCTTAAATAGACCTCAAGGGGTCATTTTCAATTCATTTGCAATCCCAACCTTTGGAAAATTTCACATTTGAGCTGTGAGTCTTGGTTGAAATGGCACAATGAAAACTTCCCAGGCACATGTCGGATAGGGTTTGGATGCACCAATGGCCAGTTGGCACAAGACCCATGGTATGTACCCCTATCCAACTTTCAAATTTATCATTTTACATGCATTAAATAGGGTCCAAGTCCTGTACAAACTGTGCAGTGCTATATGGCACCACAGAAAGTGCCTTATCACAACTACGTGGTCCTCTATTGCACTACATATGCGAAGTGTGCCATGCAGGCCACTTTGCAAATTAGGGTTATGTTGACCAAAAGTCCACCGCGTGCCCTTACTCCACTGCGCGGTGTAGTTAGGAAATTAGGATTTGCCTTAAGCAGGACCGCATATGCAAAGTGCGCTGCACGGGCCACTTTGGAATTGTCAAAATGGAAAACTCCACCACAGTGGTGCAGTTTGGAACTTTCCAAATTGCACTGCACCCGCAAACAACACCGCATTTGCTAGTTTAGGGAAAAATTTAACATGAGATGCAAAAAATTTTCTAATGCGATGGCCTTCCCTATGTAGGAGGAGCTTGGTGTAGTTTACTCGCGGGAGCACCGATGGCCAGTGCTTAGCAGACTAGGGGATATGCATGAGTTGGTCCAGGAGCACCTTAGTGCCATTGGTCTCTGGTATGTTGTTTACGTCCCTCCTATTCAGGCTCACTTAGATATGCTTACTGCTCTGGCGGAGTGATGGCATAGTGAGATTTCCTCCTTCCATCTTCCTACCAGCAAGTCCACCATCACTCTCGAGGATGTATGGCGCATCCTCCAATTGCCTATTCATGGGACCCGAGTCATCTATCATCTGGATGTCGGCAAAGAGGCCTATTACAGGGTTATGGAGTTAGGTGAGATTGAATTTTGTGACGGTAAGATCGACTTAGAGCTATACCGCGGCTGCGTGCGCACGTACAGATTGATTATTGTTGCTATCATTGCAGGCCTTGTAGTACCTGATCGACGGGGCTGATACTTTAGTCCAGGATGGGGACTAGCATGGGATTAGATGGTTCACCAGAGGGAGTGCTTTTCTTGGGGACTAGTATTACTAGCGTCACTTTATAGGGATCATCATGAGTTTGCTTATTTGGATAGTAGGTCCATCGGGGTTGGAGGTACTTTACTACACATCTGGGCATGGGAGAGGATCCCAATGCTTCACCTAGATATCACACCAGTTCTCTTGGAGATAGATGTTCCCCTATTTGGCGGTATAGTGGGGCAGTGATACACTTTTTTTTCACTGGCGCAGGTGGTATTCCGCACTAGCGGTGAGTTCTCGATGAGATGAGAGAGTTTGTCTGGAGACCATGGATGGGTGTTGGTCCATGACGAGATGATGATCAAAAAATCTTCTTTGCCCAGCATGATGGATTGATGCAGGGCCGAGAGCACACCATGATTGAGAGGTATCTTTTAGACAGGGTTGCTCGTCAGTTCAGGGAGGTACAGGACAAGCCTGATGACCAGTATGTGGCCATCTTTGCACGTATGACCAGAGAGACAGCATGGGGCTAGTCCATCTCAGCAACCAAGGTGGTGTCCTCATTTAGGCAATAGTGGCTCAACCATGGCCATATGATCAGGGGTCGGCATATGTGGGGGTCACTCCAGCTTATAGGGCATGGTTCAAACCTCCACTCACATTGACAGTTCTAGGCGCAGTTGTCCCAGGACGTAGATGTAGGGGTCGGGCAGCTGGAGGAGGGTGGGGCAGAGGATGAGGTGGGCCACCTCCCAAGGATGGCGAACAACATTCACCTCCAAGTAGGGGAACAGGATAGTCAGTTGAGGGTATATCCTCAGCATCAGCCAGCAGGGTAGCCAATGGGATAGCCAGTAGGGAAGCCAGCAGGATAGCCAACGGGACAACCCAATCACCAAGATGCACTGATTCAACAGCTACAGGGGTAGGTACAAGCTCTGACTATGAAGAGAGACCAGGAATGATTTGAGAGGGACAGGAGATAGGCTATCAGAGATAGTTAGAGAGTGCAACATCCTCATCCTAGGGCCGATTAGTCGATATTCGTGATTATAGAGAGGTTGAGTACTATCGGTATCATTACCGACAGGTAGTACCATCAGACCGCAGAGTACCAGACTTTTCCCAGTAGACAGGGAGGTGACCAATAGAGGCTCATGGTGAGAGATAGGATGGGGAGGGAAGCAGCTAGTAGGGCCTACCCCTCTTTTGATCATAGGACAATTTACCTCATTTTTGATATACAGGCTGTAGTATTTTGGCCTTATTGTATTATGTATTCGATGTACACCTGATCCGATTTTGTATCATAACAGTATCTTTTGATGATATATATGAGATGATTCACCCTTTTATGATATGTATGGTGCACATGTATGATATGCGGATTTATAATATGCAAATGTATGATGCTATGAGATGTTTCTATTCTATGCTTTATGTGATGCAATGTATGTGATGGATGCATTTCTTTTTGTATGTTTTCCGTGATTTAATGTTGTAATGCATATTAATGATGGTAATGGATGCAAATGGTAATGGTTGCAAATGATAATGGATGTAAATGATGATGTATGATGTAATGTTGTGCTTAAGATGTTTAGAATAACTTTTAAGATAATAATATGATGCCATGTGTTTTAATGCTGATGATCATGTGGATGCAGGGTGTATGCATGGGCGATGCTTTGATTACTGTTATCATACCATGTTAGTGTGGAAAGAAGGTAGAAGAAACGTAGAATTAATGAATTAGTTATGATGGAGATGGTGATTTTCATTGCTAGGAATTGGGATTTTCAAAGGGGTCAATTGTGTTATGTTTGATAACACACATAGGTATGATGCATCAAGGTATAAAGGACCAGGATGACGTTGTACCTAGTGTGATGGAATTTGACTCAACAATCATATAGGAGTATTCTTGTTCACACTTGACAAACATAACTTTATTCAGAATGCAGTTCAGATATTCTAGATATCTCGAGCCAAAACATAAGAAGGCAAGCCTTCTTATGTGGTCAACAAGATACCTAAAACATCCTTCCTACAAACAAAACAAAGTATGCATGACGAAGTTATTTTACAAGAATATCCAACAAGCATAGTAGATAAAAAAAATAATGATCTTTGCCCCATTTCTTGCTCTCTAAACCTATTTTGTTTAGGCATCATCGAGAGGTCCTTGGAATGAGCGCAAAATAAGATAAGTCAAAAAGACCAAATATAGTAAACAAACAAGCTAATGTTCTTCGTAACGCTAGCCAAGCCTAACTACTATGAGGGGTACCTAATGCTTATGTCCATCATAGGAAAGCTTCATCCTAGGACATGTAGTGATCAGGGTTTTGATGGGACTAATTGGGTGATAAGCTATTGATACTTTGAGTTGACCAACTTGCTTGCTTACTGACTTAGGCTTAAGACTCTGACTATTAGGGTGTTCACTTTAAAACCTGCTAGACTTCCTTTTGATTGACTCACCAAAGGGTGAAGGCGATGATTGACTTTATTATGAGTGATGACAATCACAGGTGAAAGCGAGATGAAATGGATGCACCATTTTCAGTTTTTAGAATATTTTGAGGCTATTTTTTTTGTATTTTGAAGATGTTTTAAAAATGTTTTTGGATTTTCAAGATTTAAGATGAAGAGACTAACTTAAAGACCTATCCTAGGGGTCTCGGTAGTTGATCCATAGATTAGCCTTGCCTACGTTATACATGCAAAGACCACGTAGTTCGACTGACGATAGACTTGACTCAATGATAAGATGGACAAACGGATTGCGATTTTATTGCTTAAAGGACTGACTTAAGATGCAGACTAGATGGGCAAATAGATTTCCAATGCAATGGATGCCTAAGGACTGACCCTAACTATCTCAAGGGATGATCAAAGATCAACCTTGCCTACGTTCAAGCTCAGATATGACGTAGTTCGATAAGGTGAAATACTGAAAAGACTCAATGATGAATTTTTTGAAGATTTTCTGATATTTTGACATGTTTTTGGATTTTTGATGATTTTGACAATTTGGATATGGATACATGATGATATCAGTGGTTTGTTTTGGGATTTTGTTGAAAACCAAGCTTAATGTTGATCAATTGGATTGATAGATTGATAGTTTGACTAAGTGTGTTAAGTCAAACAAAAGTAATAATGCACTTGTAAACCCTAGGAAGTTGTGCTATCTTAGAATAAACTTGTACATAAGAGGATGGTTCGACTAAGTGTGTTAAGTCAAACAAGGTGATTATGGATTGGATAATTTGGCTAAGTGTGTTAAGCCAAACAAAGATGATAATGAACTTGTAAACGTAAGGAATTTTTATTATCCTAGAGTAAACTTGTGCACACGATGATAGTTTGACTAAGTGTGTTAAGTCAAACAAGGTGATAATTGATTGGATTTGATTGATCAAGATTGATGAAGCTTGATTTGGAACAAAATTGTTTTGATGATTTGATGTGATACAAATGTACACATTAGATATGATTGATATGGATTGCTTTGATTGATGTTGGATGAAAGATCATGGTTGATAAGGAATGTCTTCTCGTCAAAATATGCCATGTGCTAGTGACTTGGATTCGGCTCACAAATGCTTTGACCAATTTGATTTTCTATTTTCCAATGTTCGGATTGCCACATAAGTAGGAGGATATATATCCAGTTTTATTCTTGAAACAAGATGTAAACATCTGCCCCCAGTGTCTAGCAATGTTTGAACAACCACGAGTGGGTTCTTGGATGAATGGATATGGATTATCTTGCAATAAGATAAGGTGTTCAAAAAGAGGATGCGCCTTTGGATAGTGGTTCAAGGTTCAGATAGCGTTGAGTAGGATGGGATCAATGAAAATGACCCATGTCAAGATGTTTACCACAAGCAAGTGTAAAGTGTGCACCAAACCTTCATCAAGATCTAGATAAGGTAGATAAATGAAAATGGGTTGGATAAATGGTTCATGCATGAACGAATGATATGGATGGAATGCTAGCTTTATTATGGATGTGATAAGATGCTTTCTCCTGAACTGGTGCACGTAGATGCTCAATTCTACACATGATGCCTATTTGCCAGGTTTTGATCATGGTACCTTTCCAAAGCGCCACCGAAGCGGTTTTCACTAGAGGACAATTTTTCTCTTTACTGTTTTCACTCCTTTTTTTGATTTTCTTGGATTTTTATATTTTTTGATTTTTTTGTATTTTTTGAGAGATTTTAAGTTGATGTTGAGCCACCTGGTGGTGCTGATGTTGATTCTTATATCATAATGTGCCATCAATATCCTATTTGAAGAAGCTGCTTTGTCAAGACACGTGCACTTGAAAGTAACTTTTGAGATCCTTGATCTGCTTTGCTGATATTGGAGTTAACTTTGTCTTTGTGTGTACATCGTGATAGAGTGCCTTCTGAATCCTTATGACGAAGGGTCGCTGCCAATACATGGTCAATGTGAGAGTTGGATATTATGCATGGAGGCATGGATGGTGGAGTTTGTTTAGGAATAAAAGATGGATTGGTTGACAATTTGGAGCCTTTGACTCTCCAAACTTGGGAAGATGAGCAATGATGGGTGGATATGGAAGTGTGCATGGAATTAAGACCAACTGCTTGATACACTTTGTATGTTGCTTGAGAAGCATGTTTTTTCTTTTGTGGACATCTTTGACACATACTTGCCCCTTTTTTATTTTGCCCCATAGTTTCTTTGACTAATGGAGTTTGATAGGGATAATCATTCTTTGTATTCTTTGGTATCCAAATGTATTTGATTTGTTCAATATGCTTCTTAGCTTCTTTTTCTTTGATAATGTTCTTCATGCTTCAATTCAAGTCTTTCTTTTGACCTTGGTCCCAATTTGTGGATGGGGTGATGGGTGGATGAAGATTCGTGACATGGCGGGTTGTAGTATTCGCATTGGTTTCATCATAAGGATTCTTCGTGCTCCCTATCTCGATGTTTGCTCAAGACAAATTTGCCCCCAGTTTTGTGGAAGTATCGCTAATATGTTGAAATCCCTTAATTGTCGAATAACCAAGGCCTTGACACTTAGGATTTCCAATAATCTGCACTGGTTCCAGGATACCCAGTTCATGTAGGCCTAATCCTCTGCCTTGATAATTCATCTGCTGAAAAAACTTATTTGCAATAGGATATGATTTACCTTGGAAACAAGGTGCTAATCCTTCTCTACTTTATGGCGGATCTTCAAATTTCATAGCTCTTTCATTGATAAGATTATTTTCCCTTACAAAGGTGAGTGTTCCAAGTTTATAAGTGATAAGATCCTCCGTATAGGGGATGACTTCTTGATTGATATCTTTGCTTTGATCTTGTGAGATATCAAATTGTAATGCTTCTTCAAGAAGTGTTAATGCTTCACTGTCCTTGTAAAAGTCTTCCTCATGATTCATTTCACAAGATGTTTTGGATTCGCGACTTTTGTAGGAGCCCTCTTTATGATCCATTTCTAATATGTCTCTACATTTGTCTATATCTGGACCATGTGTATAAATGTTAAGAGTAGGAGACTCTTGTTTTGAATGACGATCATCTGCATGTCCATCCAAAGAAAGCATCTTATGGGTAGATGGAAGGGTATGTGCTATATGGATATGATCATCATTTGTGAGATCTTGTAGGAGAGTGGCCATGACCTCATTGTAGTATCTTGCATATAAAAATTCTTGATCTTGATTAATGTTAGAATTTCTTTCAACATGCTTTGGATCAAGTTCTTGACATGGGTCAATTTCAAAGGATGGATTGATTTCAAAGGGTTCTTGGACATCGTCATAAGGCATTGGAAGTGGCTCAATATCCTCTTAATCTTTGAGTGGACTTGGATCAAATGGTGAGTTGAGGATTCTTTCACTGTTCACAATCGTGAGGTTGAAGGATGTCAATATACCTTGGGAGGGACCATTGCTAGACCTTGATGATAGTTGTTGATCATGCTTTGGAATAAGTTCTTGAGATATGTCCTCTAACTCGTTAGGTGGTGAGACATTGTCAACATGATCATTGGTAGAGGGATCTTGGTTTATGTCGATAGGATCAAACAACATCAACACTTCTTGGAATAGATCTTTATAGGAGGAGTCTTGATCATGACTAAAAAATGGCTCTTGATGTATGCTGATTTGATCATTGGATGAGGTGGAAACATCATCAAGGTGTTCATCGATGGATAGGTATTGATAATTTTTTTCAACAATTTTAGTGGGAACTTGTTGCAAGCTTTGTTGAGTGAGTAATGCTTGCATTTTCTGCTGAGCCAACAACACTTGTTGTTGGTCATGTTGTTGTGCCAAAAAAGTTTGTTGTTGGTCTTGTTGTTGCTGTGCCAACAAAGCTTGTTGTTGCTCTAGCTATTGTTGTGCCAACAAAGCTTTTTGTTGGGCTCCATTTTGTGCTACTTGTTGATGGACTACTTGCAACAGTGCCTAGAATTGTGCTTGCACTTGCGCTTGTTGAGCTTGGTGCTGGGCTTGAGCTTGTTGGGCTACTTGAGCTGCTTGTGCTTGTTGAGTAGCTAGCTATGTAGCTTGTTGTTTTTGGAGTGCCTTTTAGCGGGCAACTTCTTGAGCGGCTTACAACATGATGGAGAATGAATTGTTCATGTTGTATTTTGGCGGTGGTGGCGGTGGTGGTGGGGGTGGGATGGTGTTGATTGTTGGGGTTGCTTGGATGGTTGCCACCTATTGTTGCGACATCGATGGAAAAAAGGGATGATTTGGTATGATTTTTTGATTTGGCATTATAGGTTGACTTTGAATATTTTTGTGGTTGAGAATCCTATTGCCTTGATTTAGGTAACTTTGATTTTGCATGGTGCTACCTTGATTTGAATCAACATATGGAGTTGTCAACATATTACTAGGATTTTGAACAACATTGGGGGGATTTGCAATCATATCTATCCCAAAGTTCACCAAGTGTGGATTTTAAATGGTCATGTTTGTTAAAGTTGCACTTGGCATGCATGCATTTGGTGGGATAACGTTGTTTGGAAAACTCATGCATTGAGCATTTGGTTGATAGACTTTCAAATTTGGGCTTGGATTTAAATCTATCATTGGGAAAGGTGTTCCAAACTTTAGATTGGGAATACTCACATTCGTATTGTTGAAGTTTGGAGGAGATAATGATGCCATGTATAAATGTGAGTTTCAATAATCAATTGGCATTGTAAGGCTTGGATAGTTTGGTTGGATCGGATCACTCATAATGGATGGATCGAGTTTATATTCCATGTTCCTCTTGTGTTTTGACCTTGTTGCGAGAGTAAACCTCTAAGGTTTTTAGGACCAATAATGAGATGGAGGATGAAAAGGGTGAATGATATGGGTGTTTGAACTTCTAGGAACTTTGGATCAATGCTAGACTTTAGGAATTGATTCGATTCGATTTTGATTGGCTGATACTTTTACTAAGTGTGGTAAGCCAAACAAGATGATGGTAAAATTGTAAACCTTATGAAGTTGTGTTATCCTAGGGAAAACTCGCATAAGAGAATGAATTGGCTAAGTGTGTTAAGCCAATGAAAGTGATCATGAACTAGTAGACCTTAGGAAGTTGTGTTATCCTAGAGGCAAATTTGTTCAAGAAGATTGATAATTTGACTAGGTGCGTTAAGTCAAACAAGGTGATTTTGATTTCCCAAAAGTCTAGCATAAGTGATCTTGCAAAGTTCCAAAAGTTATTGGTGAGATGGAATTTGATTGATGTTTGATGGATGAAGTGATGATTGTGATCCTAGATGACCCTATGAGGACTTACTAACAAGACCAAGGTGATGAAGAACATGCTTTTCCCTAGGAGTAATTCAAACCAAAAGACCAAAGTTCGCATGGAAACCAAATGACTCAAAAGGGACCAAGCACATGTGTGGTTCAATTGTCTTTTATCTTGCTTAGGTTTGATTCATTTTACCACAAACACTCTTTTGATTATGCTTTTCAAACTGAATGTCCGATACCCTATTTTTCTTTCATCCCACAAAGTGCATTATGTGAAAATCAAGGAAATCAAGGCAAAGGTTTCCTAATGTTTAACCTTATCGAAAACAAATGATGATAAAATTCAGGCACTTAGAAACCTCTAAGGATAAAATCCCTAGGGAAAGCAAGAGTGTTTAAATTTTTCAAAGGTATTTGTCTCCTCAAAGGGGTTTGAGATTTTGAGGTCTTGTGAATGTTCGTTTTGCAAAAGTTTTGAGGACCAAGCAATGTGTTCTTTTCTTTCAAGCACTTTTACAATCCTAGGATGATGAGGCAATATCTTGTTGGGTTCCCACTTGGATAAATCCAGCTATGCATATCTTGTGCAAATGGCTAAATGCTTGACCACACTGACTCCCCTCCATGGCACACACTTCTTAGGTCAGCCAAGCATTAGTACCCATGAATCTCCCATGGCATACTTTCCATCTCTACAACAAGACTGCATGTATAATGTGGGGTGGTTTCAAAGGACATGACCTTTTGCACCAAAAAGATAGACAAGGTTTTGGATTTTTCTAAAGAAAGGTTCTAATGCGAGCGTTCCTTTTGTGGGGGATTATCCAACATCGGCGAGAGTCCATTGCTATCCATCTCATCAGAATAATCCTCGTGATTCTTGAACTTTCCTCAAGAATCCACACTTATATACCGGTTGGAAGTCGCTTGGCTTTAGCATGTTCCCGGTTGGGTTGTTCCCTTGGGTGATTACTTTTTTCCCATAATTCAAGGCCTCTAAGATAAACAAAAGCAAGCTAACATATCCCATCGTTCACACAACCTTTATTGAAAAAAAAAGGGGAAAACCTTTGCAATATGTTGTGCTCACACTCGCATGTTTTTTTCAATTATTAAGCACTCAAATTGAAATGTGGAGGCAATCCTTTTAACAATCTAATATCACCAAAATGGTTTTGATTCTCAAGATCTCAATGAAGCACGAGAGAAGCACATACACATTTTAAATTATATTAACTTGTGAAAAAGTTTGCAAAACATTGAAAACACTTGTTCATTTTAGCCCTCAAAGCAATGATGAATTCTTTTTAAGCACCAAAATGAAGTGAGATTGCCTTTTTCAATTTATTAACCTTTAAACAAAATCTAGTATGTTTGTCTAAAGTTCTTTTTAGCCCCTTGGTAACTTTTGAAAGGAAATTTGACTTGTTTATTTTAGAACCCAAAGGAAAATTAGTGTCCTAAGATCAATGAACTTATCAAATTCTTTAAAGAGTGTTGAGAAACACTTTAGTGTTTAAAAACACTTTGTACAAAAAATGAGCATGGTGTCATACTAAAAATTTGCTTGTTCTTTTTAAACCCAAAGTAAATCTAGTGTTGCTAAAGCATGAAAGTAACAAATCCTTAGAAAGGGACTATAAGTTCTCCCAAAGTGTTTAAAAAACTTGTTACAAACATGTGATAATTTTTTTTCTTTCATTTCCATGCTCCATGATCCTTTAAAACCTGCAATACAAGCTTCAAATGTTATATAAAATCAAGAAATAAGAAGATATGAGGGTTAGATAAAAGATTAAGCATATAACCCCTAAAACTTAGACTAAGTTTCATGGTGTTTTGACATTAGGTGAAATTTTGAAATTTTTAACTCTATCAAAGTTGAGAAACACCCACACCATTGGATAGCTTATGAAATTCTACCTCATTTCAAAAACAAAAGCTTTGAAAAAGACTAAAAAATGACCAAGATACAGCCATTTTAAAATTGGGTGAAAGAATAAAAAATCATATGCCATGCCCTTTGGGAGTGACGCTATTTGCAAGTGCGGTGCTCTATAGCGCCACACGGTGCTCTTTGGAATAGGTGCAGTGCTATATAGTACCACACGGTTCTCTGGGTGCAGCACTCTATAGAAACAGTGAGCGCAACTGCAGCGGAGTTTGTGGGTGTGACATAGTTTGAACTAAGGCGGTGCAATATAGCACCACACCTGCAAATGTGGTGCAATACAAAGCCGCGGACCTGTAACCTGCAAAAAGAAATACAAAAATAGCAGAATTTTCAAAAAAAAAGTGATTTGAACTCGAGATTTGCCCTCCTTCTAGCGCCAAAATGTGAGCCCCAATTTGATACATGCATAAACAAAGTAAAAAAACATGTTATTAGATCATATGCAAGGTAAAACAAGGATTCCCCATGAAATCCATTTACAAAACTTAAAATAGGAAAAAATGAAGAATAAAATATGAAAAAGCATGTAAATCCTAATTAAGTGAGCAAACTAGAGATCCCATGGGGGAGTTGGTGCCAATGAAGTTTTATAATTGGCCCTTTCCCAACTCCTTTGTGTGATTGTTGATGATTGATCCACTTGATGATGAAGAACAATGTGAGTTCTTGAGAAAACCTGCAATAACCTAGCTAAGATCTTGCATTGAGGATAAAGTTGAGTAGAGTAAGTTTACTCAAGTTGTGGATGATTGAATGAGAGGAAGAGTCTCTCATTTATAGATTCCAATCTTGGAAGAATGAGTGAAAATAGGCAATGTGGGATCATTCAACATTCAATGGTCAAGTGCCACTTGTCAAGATGTGAATGGTTGAGGAATGAGCACATTTTGGTCAATGTGCATGATAAATGCCATTGGATTCAAATTTGAATTTTGAATGTGACATGTTGGGGGGAGAGAAGAATGGAGTTAATGTCACTTGGCTCAATGCACAAGGACATGTAAGAGACATTGAATGCCTTGTTGGAAGGACCAAGCCCATTTAAATTTTGAGTTCAAATTGAGGGAATATTCCCTTTTGATACTTTGTGAGGAAAATAGAGATTTAATAAATCAAAGTAATTGATTTATTGTGCAAGTTGCATTCTCTAGAGGATTTTAATGAGAAGGATTAAGTTAATCATGGATTTGATTAATTTAATGAAGAATTAGGTGATTTGACAATTTAGACTTTAAATAGATGAATTAATTTAAATCAGAATTGAGAGGAAATGATTTATTTAACCAAAGAGGAATATGTTAGATTAAGTCAAATAAGGTTTGATTTATTTAATTTAATAGGAGGACTTTAGAGATTTAATTTAAATAAAATCAATTATTTAAATGAACAGACAAAGATGATTAATTAAATTAAATTGATTAATTTAATCACCAAAGGAGAAAGACCTAATTAAATAAATAATGATTTATTTAATTAAGGTATGAAAGGTTGTGATAAGCTGAGAGTATGATTCAAGATGAAACAATGTTAGTAGGATCAAAATCAGGTGCATGCATATTTTACATGTCTACAAAAATATAAAAATAGGGGTCATCATGAAGCTTAGTGAAGATGGGCATTTGTATAAAACATAACAAGAGTATTTTCCCTAATAAAATATACTTCACCATCATAATTAGTCTATGTAGAAAACTACTCCTTTTGAGGAGTCATATGGTCAAAGAGTCCAAATCAATAATTAAATGATCCTTACAAATAGTTTTAGAAAAAATGAAAAAAAGTATAATTTTCATAATTCATATAAGACCTTTCTATGTAAGAATCTAAAATATTTTCTTTATTTATTAGCTCTTCACATGTCCTCTCTTTCCATAGATTAAACATTTTACTTTTATCTTCCTTGGAGTTTAAGAATTTTCTTTAGACTTGGATCTATCTTTCTTCTTATCCCCTTTAGACCCTCATTTTATCTGGACCTACCACATAAATGTAAGGAATATTTGAGCCTTAATAAATTCATTTCTTTCTCATATTGTCAAAGTAAAAGTAGCAATAATATTGTCTATTTTTAGCTCTACACGACTACCACTGTTTGCAACCATTTCAGATTTTCTCAAGAATTATGTAAATAAACAATTTGATACAATGCATATATCCTCTTCTACATTAATAGCTACAAAATTTATATGAATTAATATTAAACTATTTACATTTAAATGGTGTACAGTGAGATCATCATATTATATTTTTAATGAGGAAAACATCTTTTGAGATACAATCATCTTCTACAACTTTAATGTAGTTCTCTCCTTAGAAACATTCATGGGGAAAGAAATTTTAAGACACCACCAATTGTTTCCTCATTCCTTCTTATCTAATTTCAATAAATTTTTATTAGACATATTTGATGACCACTTTTAATGTGAAACATGCATCTACTAATCTCTTTCAATTAGATCTTCCATCTTAAATATTCACATCTTATAACTAGTCACATTGAATTTCTCAACATTCATACAAGAAGTAGAAGAAACAGTTTTCAAAATTTTTAGTACTTTATAAAATGACACAATATAAAATATGCAACTATAGTTTTAAAAGAATCAACACTTAATATAAAGGTTTCCCTCTCTATATAAAAATATTCACTCCAATACCATATTGAACTGGACAACTAAGAGGTGGGGTGAATCAGTTGTCCCCAAATTAAACCCTTAAATCATTTACAAAAACAAAAACTTAACACTTCTTAAATGATTAAACATTAAGTGCAAGTGTAGAAACTGAAAACCATCACATAAACACAATAACACCAGATTTACATGGAAAACCAAATGAGGAAAAAACCATGACGAGGATTAACTCACAATATAGAGAATATCAAAACCAATTACAAAAAGGCTTACTGCCAATAGGAATCAATATCTAGACTCAATGTCCATAGGGCTACAACCTAGAGATACAAAATATGGCTTACTACCAGAAGTATGAACTATTGGAATACACCTTCCTTGTGAAAAATTCAATTCCAAATAAAGATCTATTTAAGTAGTATTGCTTCTCCCAACAATCACTCAATAATTTTGTTTTGGTCTTTGGCTGATAAATCATTTAGGCTTGCACCATGCAAATACACTCACAAAACACATTCTTTTTACATCGCTCACACCTTTCTTGTCTATCTTCTATAGAGAGTCTCATATATATATATATATAAGTATTGCATTCATCAATTAGGTCGATATAATTGGATGAAAGGGAAACAATCAAAGAGAAATCTTGTTAGCATCATATAAGATTAACACATTTCTTATCCATGTAGCACATCATATTAAGTCAGCTAAGATCTATACAAAACATCCCAAATGTAGATTCAATCTTCTTAATACATAACACGTGTTAGGTCGGCCAAGATTGGGACCCAAACATAAAATCTTCAAATGGTCAAACAACTTTTGAATACAATATAACATCAAATTTTCATCATACTACCATCTGAGAGATAACCATAGGAACCATATCATCCAAATGTTCTTCATAAGAAGGTGCAGAGATAACTTACTACTCCCAACATAAAACTTCTCAAGATCCTGAATATAGTTGTCTGAGTGAATCATAATGACATAGTTAGGATATCAGAGTCATAGCTTGTCTTGTAGTAGAATTTGGACCCAAAAACCAGTGCACTGATTCAATGATAAAAAAAATATTTGATAGGGAATAGATTCTGATAAAAATCTCATACATTTGGTACTATGTTGACATCAATGACAACCATTTGATACAATCCAATTTCCAACAATCTCCCCCTTTTTCATTGATGGAAGCACAAGATGTGAAAAGCCAAGAACAACATCCTTTGTAGTTCTCCCCTTTTGATGAGCTATAATGATTTCCATTCTTTTCACATGTTCTCTATCCCCCTTTGACATCAATGGAAAAGAAGGAAGATTTATCTCCCCCTTACTCCATAATTTTCTGCATAAAAATAGTCCTAAGAAAATGATATAAAAAATGGTTCTTTACCTCGATCCTTCTTCTCCTAAAATATCTCTTCATATTTTTCTTTTAATTTCAAAAGAGATGTCTTCCAAGAATCCACTACCAATCTAATGTTTACACAAATACTATTGTTCATCACTATCGAATCATTTTTTTTCAAAAGAGTATGTAGGATAGTGATATTTTGTTCATTTTTCTTAGCTTCCACCAAGGCACTGGAAATTTGTTCCAATCTCAATTCAGTTATCTCTTTGACTTTCCAAAATATCTTCACAATACTATCCCTCTATACCAAAATTTTTGCAAGTTCATATTGTAAGGAATTGATCCTTTTCTTTTATGCTCTATCCCTATCATTAAGGATATTATATATTTTTCGAATAGAATCTAGCTCAAGCTCAATAGCATCAATTTTTTCTCTATAGTTTTTGATAGTAGTAGGCCACTAGAGACAATACCTATATACACTATTTACACTTTTGATGCATGTCTTCAATTCATTTATTCTCTAAGTTAATCTCTTTTTTGCATTTCCGCATCTTTCTTCCATAGCCAATTGAATCTCATATTTTTCTTATGTTTCCCTAGGTGACAATACCTTTAGTCTATCTTCAATTTGCTCAATCAATAATTTTCGTAAAACATTTGTCAATTCACTCAGATAAATATCATTATGAATTATATAAACATCCAAGGCATATGTGATCTCATCCTATTCATCTAATTGTTGGGACAACCAAACATCTCCAATCTTCTTCAGTCCATTAGATAGCACAAGAATCTTCAACACCTTCTCTTTAGTAAAATATTCTTCATCATCATCCATTGATACTAGATCAAATTCCTCTATAATATTTACTTCCCTTTCTTCTTTCTTCTCCTCTATCTCCAACTTCTTTATTTCTGGAGGGGAACTTGAAATGAATCTTCTTAATTTCCTCTTCCCGGAGGAAGACCTTGTCTTAGATGTCCCAACTAGACTGGAAACCATACCAGAGCTCCATGCATTTTTTTTTTTGCAAAATATTCTTTAAAAATATTTTCCTTCTCTACTAGACATTCCAAGTATTAGTAGACCTGCTTCCCAACTAGTACAACATTCTCTTTCAATGGTAATGAATTTATAGAATACATCATCAAACATATAACCAAAGATCCAAAACAAAAAGGGTAATTATCATTCTTTGTCATAGTAATGTTCTCCATTAATTGATTACTCAATAACTCACACAAGTCAAAATCCTCATTATTTTCAACCATTTGATGTGAAATGTAAACAAAAATTGCCAAAGTAGAGCCTGTTGGCATATGGATTCTAGTGTTATCATTGATGTCAACCTAAGTCATTCATCTTATCCATAGTCTAATTTTGGTTTATACTGGCAGAATAGAATGAAGAATACGACATCTAGGTAAAGGAAAAGATGTTGATCCAATTACTTCACCGGACTATTATTTTGGGTTATGGATCTCCGAGAAAGGTTTTTTCTATGTTTGTAATACCTTATTCGAGAAGTGTATTGATGTGCATTCACTGGTATGCGATCTAGGATATCCGGTGCACTAGTCTTTTGGTTATCTATGCTAGCAAAGACGACTTGTCAAATATAGTAATTGCAGATGTATAAGGATGTTATTGTTTTTAGGATGACTATGGATGGTTTGTATAAAGATTTAATTAAGGATCTAGCCAGCAGTTGAAAAACACTTAATATTTTATGAAGCCGACATATGAATGATCAAATCCTTGATAACAGATATATATGAGATCAGTTTTATCATTTTGATATAGCGAATGAATGAAATATGAAATATACTAGTGTGTGGTGCAAAATTTAGAAGGTTAATAGTGCGAACACATCTGTACATGAATTTATGATGCAAAGAGAAGAAAAGGGCAGAGCAGAGTAGAGTGAAGTGTAGAATCTGACAGAGTATCTAGAATATAATCTATGAGCTTAACTAAAACTATAAATTGGCATGAATAGATGATACTACTTTAGTTCAACCTTCAGATGGTTTTAATTTGAACTTTTGTAAGGTAGTGAGCCTTCCCTTTGAGTAGTGAGCTCTAAGCAGTGTGCCTGAATGCAAGTGCATTTTCTTTTGTAAAAAAATTATTTGAGTACTCAAATTGTGGATTAACCTCCATCGTGGTTTTTCCCCTAATAGGGTTTCCACGCAAAAATCCTTTTGTTATGGTGTTGTGGGTGATTATTTTATGTGTTTGCATCTTTTTTTTTGGTTGAATGTTGAAATGGTTTTAGTATCAGATTAATAATGCTAACATTTTCAAAACACTGATTCACCCCCCCCCCCCTCTTACTATTCCCTTGAGTCCAACAATTGGTATCAGAGCATCTAGTTTCTTAGAAGAAGTTTAGCAGCTTGAGGTGGATCTTGGAATGTGATGAACTTTGGTAGTATTCAACAACATCTTTTGGTGGCACTTGATGACCTTGATCAATCTAAAGAAGAAGTCCAGGAATTGAAAGAAAATCTTAGGGATGCTGAGAAATTCATTCAGACGTTGAAGGATCAAATTGTTAAATCCAGGGAGAAGAGGAAAGATCTCTATGACTTGATTAAGCAACAAGAGAGCAAAAACATGGATGATGCTCACCTAAATCGGACTTTGAAGGAAATAACCGAAGAATGTGAAAAGCTTGCTAGAAATAATGCTACCCTAAAACATGAAATGGAATCTATGGTGATGAAGCTGACTAAAGAGATTGAAGAAAGGAAGAAGAATGAGGAGAACCTTGCTTAGTCATTAAAGGATAAATCTAATGAATGCAAAAGAATAAATGGAGAATTCATTCATATGGAAAGTGAACTGATACAATTTAGAAACAATGGAGAAGAACTTGAAATTTTTTTTGTTATTCTCAGAAATGAACTTACTACTACAAATGAATATAAGGAGAAGTTTAAGATAAGTTCAATGAAGGTTGATGAGTTGACTCGAGGACAAAAGAGTGGAAATGATAAGAGAGGTCTTAGATATGAAAATGGAGAAAGTTCCTGATCTGGACAAAAGAACTTTAGATAAGGAAACCTGATGAACAAAGGTGGAAGGTATTCGATAAGACAACCTAATGCTCAAAATTTTAATGGATACTATTTTTCTTGTAACAAATTCAGTCATATGGGTACTCAATGTAGAAGTAATATGAAATCAAGAGATTCATCAGTTTTTAGTCAGTGCTTCAATTACAAAAAGTTTGGTCATAAATAAAATGAATTTAAAAATTTGTCAAACTACTCTGTCAATAGAAGGAATATTGAATGTTATACATGTGGAAGATTTGGGCCTATTGCTAATCAATGTAGATCAAGAAGAAATCAATGGAATGATTGGTCTGGACAAGGAAATACTGTGTGCTTCAATTGCAATAAATATGGTCACATTGCAAGATTCTATAGAAACAAAAATGTGGATAGAAGAGGTCTGGTATACAAAGGGAGAAATATATAGAAATATGACAAAGGAAAAGGAAAAGTAACTACAAATGAGATAATAAATTAGATGAAGACATGGGTAAGGGAAAAAAAAGTCTGATGCTGGAAATGGTTTTGCACTAGAACCTACTTTTGGTAATTCTTTCGGTAATTGATTTCAGGCCATTGGCCTAGGGGGAGTTGTTCAAGAAAATATTTTCTCCCTTGTTCATAGTTGGTACTAGAATGTGAACAATGGTCAAGAAGGTGTATTAATAATATGCAAAGGTTTATGGAGAAATTTCACAAGAGAATTCAAAGAATCATAGGTCCACATAAGAATTTTTCTCTCATTGTCTGAGGAAACAGTGTATCCAAAAAACTTAGGGAAAATGCATTTATTACAAGTGTGTGAACTGTAAAATTCAAGTTGGAACCCTCATTTGTCACTTTGCATTTAAGGAGAAAAGAATGATAGCACTCAGTAGAATAATTTTGAAACAATGAAATTGATTCGTCAAAAATTCTTGAAACTCATCAAGTATTTCAGTTATTTTTCAGAATTTTCATATAATTTGGTGTGCGGTCAATAAACATGAAATACGAAAGGAAGAATGGAACAAATGAAAGGGTCAATCATTTTGGATGAATACAACAGTGAAAATATTAGGTCCATGATAAATCTATTGTTACCCAATGAATTGAAGCAATTGAGAGAAGCCAAACATAGGAATTTGGATATTTGGAATGAGTTTTTGTACTTTGAGAACGCGAAATTTGTTAAATTCATCTTCAACAGACTGCAGGATGACACTTTGATTTTGGACAAACCCTACATCATTTCGAAGGAGGCAATTAAAAATTTGACTGGATTATGCAAACTTGAAGACATACCAAGGAAGAAATCCATCTGAAACAAATAAATTGAAACCCTAACTGGAATAATTGGAGATCAAAGGGCACTGATAATCTCAACAATCAAGAACCCTGTTACAAAGTACATTGCGCATAGAATTTCAAATAATTTTTTTTTCAGAAACAAAGAAGGAGCAACTTCGGCTGGTGCAGTTTATATCTCTCACAAGATGATAATGGAAGGTAAGGACTTTGACCTATATGGACTATTAAAGGATCAATTGATGGAGAATGTGAAACTAACAAAAGAGACAGGTTACCCTTTCAAGTTCGGTACTTTGATCATATGTTTAGTAATGTATTTCTTGAATTTTTT
Organism: Sequoiadendron giganteum; assembly: GCA_007115665.2. Classification (NCBI taxonomy): domain Eukaryota; kingdom Viridiplantae; phylum Streptophyta; class Pinopsida; order Cupressales; family Cupressaceae; genus Sequoiadendron; species Sequoiadendron giganteum. The sequence continues at coordinate 340,053,696 of CM021100.1, read as the reverse complement.
GCCAAAGATCAACAATATGGTGTGGAAATTAAATGAACTGGTACACAAACAAATATACTCATATTCTAAGAGCTTAGCTAATTGGGATCAAGAATTTGAAATTTTCTTTTAGAATTTGCTTGAAAAGTGTGGTTCAGTCAGTTTTTCTCTTCTGTTAAGAACACTTGAAGTTGGTTCCTCTTCCGGTGGCATGGAGAAAAAGCAGAAAAGAGAAAAAGGAACTATTGAATATAGCCCTCTTGAATGCAAGATTCCTAGAAATGAAGGAAAAGGAAAGGAATAGGAAATTATGGATATTCTAGAAGAAGAATTCGATGAAGAAACTAAGGATCCACAGGAAAATGAACAAGAACCAAAAAAGGAAATTCAGAGGCAAGTGAAGAAGAAGATGACCTAACAAAAGAGAAGATACACCAACTTATTCAGGAAGAAGGTGGAATACAAAAAATTGCTAAGTTATGATCTGTCAAACCATCATACGATTGGGATATTATTCTAAGTGTACTAAATGCTCATATTGAGCATTAAAAGATCAAATTGGAAATTTTGCAGAACATTCTACTTGAAGAAATGATTGAATGTAGCAAAGAAATAATGAACTCTAAGTTTCAAGACAAAGAAGAAGGTGAAGTTATTTCACATTTAAAGGGACAGTTCAGGCTATCACTTACTAAATTGAAGAAGAAAATGAATGAGTTGAGGAAATGCATAAGTGCAGCTATTAATATCTACAACTATTGCATTTGTTAGCCTCATGCAGTTTGAAAATACAAAGAGAAATTGGAGCAGATTGAAATAGAGTTGAATGGGATTGGAAAAATCTTTGACATGTTTCAGGATTAGGATGGCTCAATCAAGAAAAAGATTCAAGAGCTACAATCTGAACACACTTGTGGAAATTTTTTGGAGAGTGAAGGATCTAACTGATTGCAGACTGGAGTAGATGGTTGAGATACTGAGGAAAGGTGAGAAACTAGAGGAAGTAATTATAATTCCAAAATCTCTCACTTATATTGTCAACAAGACACCCAAGAATAACAACATGATTATAATCACTGGGATCATAATTGATGATTGGAAGAAATTCCTTTCAGAAATGAAGGAAAATCATAAGATAATTTTCTAACTTTTTTTCAAAAGTTTTAAAGTTTTGGATATTTTGAACACATGTTTTATCATTTTTGGCATATGGTCTCTATGCTTTGTCATTGATGTCAAAGGGGGAGAGAGAGTAATGAAAAATATCTCATCAATCTTAGGGGGAGCTATGTTTTGAAATTTCTGAAGAGTATGGGAGATAGAGCAGTAAAGTATAGCAACATACCCATAATGATTTTGACACTTAGTCATTTTTCACTAAGTGTTTCCATCAATTCCAAAGGGGGACATTGTTGTCATATGGCTTCTAGTGTTGTCATTGATGGAAACCTGGGTCATTCATCTAGTCCACTATCTATTTTTGGTTTATACCGGCAGAATAGAGCTTGTGTGGGGTTCAACATGAGCTTAAAATCTCTCAGAAAATACAAAAAAAAAAATCCCAAAAAAATCAAAAAAAGGATTGAAAACAGTAAAGAGAAAAATCATCCTCTAGTGAAAACCACTTTGGTGGCACTTTGGGCAAGTACCATGATGAAAACCTAGCAAACAGGCACCATGTGTAGAATCAAGCATCTGTGTGTGCCATTTTATGAGAAATCATCTTATCACATCCATAATAAAGCCAACATTCCATCCATGAACCATTTATCCCATCTATTTTCATCCATTTGCATCCATACTCCAAGGTATCTTAATCTTGATGAAATTTTGGTGCACACTATACACTTGCACTTGCTTATGATAGACATCTTTAGAGGGGTCATTTTCATTGATCCTATCCTACCCAATGTTATTTGATCCATGAAGCACTATCCAAATGTGCATCCACTACCTAAACACCTTATCTTATCACAAGATGATCCATACCTATCCATTTGTCCATCTGTCTATCCAAGAATCTACCCATGGCCTTTCAAACATTGCTAGACACTAGGGGCATATATTTACATCTTGCTTCAATAATAAATCTTGATATATATCCTCCAGCTTATGTGGTGATCCGAACATTTGCAAATGTGAAATCAAATTGGTCAGTAATTTTTTATCCAAAAATCCAAATCGCTAGCCCATGGCATATTTTGACAGGAAGACATTCCTTATCAAGCTTTATCTTTCGTCGAACATCAATCTAAATAATCAATATCAGTTGCATCTAACCTACACATCAACGTCACATTAAATCATTCAAAACAATTTTGTTTCAAGCCAAGCTTCCAAATCCTGATCAATCAAATCCAATCAATTATCACCTTGTTTGACTTAACACACTTAGTCAAACCACCCTCTTATGTATGAGTTTACTCTAAGATAACACAACTTCCTAGAGTTTACAAGTGCATTATCATCTTATTTGACTTAACACACTTAATCAAATTATCCAATCCATCATCAACTTGTTTGACTTAACACACTTAGTCAAACTACCCACTTGTGTACGAGATTACTCGAAGATAACACAACTTCCTAGAGTTTACAAGTGCATTATCACTTTTGTTTAACTTAACACACTTAGTCAAACTATCAATCCATCAATCTGATCAATCAAATCCTAGCTTTGTTTTCAACAAAATCTCAAAACAGAGCAGTGATATCACATATCCATATCAAAATCGTCAAAATCATGCAAAAATCCAAAAAAACATTCCGAAAATCATATCAAAATCAAAACATGTCAAAAAACCCAAAAAATAAAAAAAAGAGTCAATTGTCAGCTGAACTACGTTGTTTCTGAGCTTGAACATAGGCAAGGTTGATCTATGATCATCCCCCAAGACATTTTAGGTCAGTCCTTTAGGCGTCCATCGCAATTTGGCAACCCGTTTGCCCACCTATCTCATCATTGAGTATTGTTAGTCTTTCACCTTGCCGAACTACATCGTCTCTAAGCTTGAACGTAGGCAAGGTTGATATTTGATCATCCCCCGAGACATTTTAGGTCAGTCCTTTAGGAGTTCCTCGTAATGTTAATCCGTTTGCCCATCTTTTTTACATCTTAGGTTAGTCCTTTAGGCGTCCATCGTAATGGCAATCTGTTTGCCCATTTATTTCACATTTTAGGTCAGTCCTATTTAGGCATCTATCACAATGGCATTCATTTTCCCATCTATTTCACATCTGAGGTCATTCCTTTAGGCATCCGTCACAGTGGAAATCCGTTTGCCCATTTATTTCACATTCTGGGTCAGTCCTTTAGGCATCCATCGCAATCTAGCAATCCATTTTCCCATCTATCTCATTAGCAGTCAAGTCAATTATCATTTGAAATATGTTGTCTCTGAGCTAGAACATAGGCAAGGCCATCCTTCATCGGCCCCCGAGACACAAACTACCAAACACATTTGTAAAAAATCTCAAATTACCAAAAACGACTTCAAAATATCTAAAAAATCCAAAATGGTGCATCCATCTCATCTCGCTTCTACCCGCGATAGTCATCATTCCTAATAAAATCAATCGTCACCTTCACCCTTTGGTGAGTCAGTCAAAAGCAAGTCTAGTAGGTTCAAAAGTGAACACCCCAATCATCAGAGTCTCGAAAGTCTAAGTCAGTAAGCAAGCAAGTTGGTCAACTCAAAGTATCAATAGCTTATCACCCAATTAGTCTCACCAAAACCCTGATCACAACATTTCCTAGGATGTATCCTTCCCACAATGGACATAAGCATCAGGTATCTCATAGTAGTTTTTCCTTGGCTAGCGGTATGGAGAACATTATCTTGTTTGGTTACTTTATCTTGGTCTTTTTTGACTTATTTTATTTTGCGCTCATTCCAAGGACCTCTCGATGATGCCTAATCAAAATAGGTTTAAAGAGAAAGGAATGGGGCAATGATCATTATCTTTTTTATTTTCTATGCTTGTTGGATGTTCTTGTAAAATAACTTGGTGAATACTTGCTTTGTTAGTTTTTTCTAGCAAGGTTTCCGTATGTCAAGTGTGAACAAGAATACTCCTATCTGATTGTTGAGTCAAAGTCCATCACACTAGTTACAATGCCATCCTAGTTTTTTATACCTTGATGCATCGTACCTACGTATGCTATCAAACATAAAGCAATTGGCCCTTCAAAAATCCCAACTCCTGGTAAGCAAATCATCATCATCATTCATAGTGTATGCTTGTTGAATCCTCCTTCCATCCATCTTATTCTTCTTATTCTTCTATCTTTACTAACATTTCTATCTAAAGTAGGTGTGACATCTCAAAATATACATGAGGCTACCCATGCCCGATGACTGTCTATACATCAACAAAATTGTCTACATCAAAGAATTCTCTTTTGTCCTCTGATCAATAGAACCACTCCTCTCACATTTTATCGTGATCTCGATCAAAAAATCAAACATTTCCGCTCGATCTTTCGAGGGGGTAGTATACTAGCATAATCCTTCTGCTAGGGCAACAAGTACATTGCTTCATAGAACTTTATTCTTTGAACCAATGCAACAATTACATTGCTTCAAAGAGGGGCAAAATGTAGACATGGAAAGTATACATTTCGATTTGACACACTAGATCCTAATTCACTAACACCATTTCATCCTAAATCATCTCCTTTGCTAGTCATTTAATCAAATAATCTATATTTGATTAAATTCATCACTCTTCATCTCTTAATTAAATAAATCAACTTTATCTAATTAAGTCATCATCTCCTATTAATTAAATAAATCAATTTTATTTAATTATTTATGTAATCCCCTTTTTTAATTAAATAGATCATTTTATTTAATTAATCCCTAAAGCCATCTCATTTAAATTAAATAAATCTTTATTTTGTTTAAATCCAACATCATCCCTCTTTAATTAAATAAATCAAATCTTTATTTAATTAAGTCTTTAATCATTTTCCTCAATCTTGATTTAAATAAATCCTAAAATTTAAGTCAATGTTTTTACATCCCCTAATCCCTCATTAAATTAATTAATTTGTTATTAATTTAATCTTAATTTATGTCGCATCCTCTAGAGAATGCAACTTGCACAATAAATCAATTACTTTGATCTATTAAATCTCTATTTTCCCTCAGATGACATAGAAAGGGAATATTCCCTCAAGTTTGAATTCAAAAAAGTCCAAGTGGATGGGTACTTCCAACAAAGCATTCACTCCTCTTACATGTCCTTGGCCTTGAGCCAAGTGACATTAACTCCATTTCTTTCATCCCCCTTAAACATGTCATTTCATCAAATTCAAAATTCAAACTTGCACATTGATCAAAATGTGCTCAACCTTCAACCATTCACATCTTGACAAGTGGCACTTGGCCATTGGATGTTGAATGATCCCACATTGATCAATTTCACTCATTCTTCCAAATTGAAATCTATAAATGAGAGACTCTTCCTCTCATTCTATCATCCACAATTTGAGTAAAATTATTATACTCAAATCCGTCTTCAAGCATAGCCATTCTCATCTCTTTTTATCAAGTTCTTAGTTAGGTTATGCAAGAATTCAATCATCAAGTTGATCATATCATCAAAGCTTACAAAGGAGTTGGGAAAGGGTTGATTTTGACATACCAATTGGCACCAACTACCCCATGGGATCAAGAGTTTACTTTTCTTAGATAGATTTTATTTGGTTTCTTGCATTGTTCTTCATTGTTCTTTCTATTTAAGCTTTGTAAATGGATTTCATGGGGAATCCTTGTTTTATTTTGCATATCAAGTAACTAGTGTGTTTGTTTGTCATGTCTATGCAAGAATAGGATTGGGGTTCACATTTTGGCGCTAGAAGGAATATGATCTATTTAATTAAAGAATTAGGATCTATTTGACCTCCAACGACTCTGTTTGACCTGGGAAGAAAAAAACACAAAAAACTGTGGAATTTAACCAAAAAAACATGTTAGATTCTTCAAGTTTGCCCTCCTAATGCCAAAATGTGAACCCCAATTTTATTCCTACAAAAATACAAGAACCAAACACATTAGTAAGCTCATATGCAAGATAAAATAAGGATTCCCCATGAAATCCATTTGAAATGTTGAAAATAGGAAAAATGAAGAACAAAACAAAAAAAGCAATGAAATCCTAATTAAGCAAGCAAACTCTAGATCCCAGGGGGGAATTGGTGCCAATTGATGTGGCGAAATTGGCCCTTTCCCAACTCCTTTGTTGCAATGTTGATGATTTGATGAGTGATCCACCTTGATGAAGATTCAATCAAGTTCCATGATGAAAAATCTGCATAACCTAGCTAAGAATTTGATGAAATGGATGAAACTAGATATGCTTGACGATGGAGTTGCGTATAGTAAGTTTACTCAACTTGTGGATGATAGAATGAGAGGAAGATTCTCTCATTTATAGATTTCCAAATTGGAAGATTGAAGGATTTGGGTGAATGTGGGACAAAAGACCAACAAATGAGAAGAGGCCACTTGTCCACATGTGATTGGAGGAGTAATGAGCACATTTTGGTCAATGTGCATGATAAATGCTATGAGATTCAAATTTGAAATTTGAATGTGACATGTTGGAGGGAGAAAGAAATGGAGTTAATATCACTTGGCTCAATGCAAAGGACATGAAAAAGGTCTTAAATGGCTTGTTGGAAGGACCAAGTCCACTTGAATTTGAATTCAAATTTGAGGGAATATTCCCCTTTATGCCATGTTGAGATAAAATAGGCAATTAAATAAATCAAAGTAATTAATTTATTGTGCAAGTTGCATTCTCTAGAGGATTTTAGTGATTGAGATTAAATTAATCAAGATTTGATCAATTTAATGAGGGGTTAGATGATTTGACGATTTTGACTCAAATTTATGCGTTGATTTAAATAAAGAATTAAGAAGAAAGATTTAATTAAATAAATGATTTGATTTATTTAACTAAAGAATTAGGATCTATTTGACCTCCAGCAGCTCAAAAATTTGAACCCCAATCCTATTCCTGTATAGACATGAAAAATAAACACATTAGTTAGTTGATATGCAAGATAAAACAAGGATTCCCCATGCAATCCATTTACAAAGCTTAAACAAAAAGAACAATGAAGAACAATACAAGAAACCAAATAAAATCTATCTAAGAAAAGTAAACTCTTGATCCCATGGGGGAATTGGTGCCAATTGATGTATTGAAATTGGCCCTTTTCCAACTCCTTTGTTGCAATGTTGATGATAATTGATCCATTTTGGTTGAATTTTTGCATAACCTAGCTAAGAACTTGATATAGAAAGATGAAACTGGCTATGCTTGAAGATGGATTTGAGTATAAAAAGTTTACTCAAATTGTGGATGACAGAATGAGAGGAAGAGTCTCTCATTTATAGATTTCAATTTGGAAGAATGAGTGAAATTGATCAATGTGGGATCATTCAACATCCAATGGTCAAGTGCCACTTGTCAAGATATGAATGGTTGAAGGTTGAGCACATTTTGATCAATGTGCAAGTTTTAATTTTGAATTTGATGAAGTGACATGTTTAGCGGGGATGAAAGAAATGGAGTTAATGTCACTTGGCTCAAGGCCAAAGACATGTAAGAGGAGTGAATGCTTTGTTGGAAGTACCCATCCACTTGGACTTTTTTGAATTCAAACTTGAGGGAATATTCCCTTTTTATGCCATCTAAGGGAAAATAGAGATTTAATAAATCAAAGTAATTGATTTATTGTGCAAATTGCATTCTCTAGAGGATGTGACATAGATTAAGATTAAATTAATCAGAGATTAATTAATTTAATGAGGGATTAGGGGATGTGACAACTTTGACTTGAATTTTAGGATTTATTTAAATCAAGATTGAGAGGAAAATGATTAAAGACTTAATTAAATAAAGATTTGATTTATTTAATTAAAGAGGGATGATGTTGGATTTAAACCAAATAAATATTTATTTAATTTAAATGAAATGACTTTAAGAATTATTTAAATAAAATGATTTATTTAATTAAAAAGGGGGATTACAGAAATAATTAAATAAAATTGATTTATTTAATTAATAGGAGATGATGAATTAATTAGATAAAGTTGATTTATTTAATTAAGAGATGAAGAGTGATGAATTTAATCAAATACAGATTATTCAATTAAATGACTAGCAAAGGAGATGATTCAGGATGAAATGGTGTTAGTAAATCAGGATCCAATGTGTTAGATTGAATTGTATATTTTCCATGTCTACATTTTTCCCATCTTTGAAGCAATGTACTTGTTGCATTGGTTCAAAGAATAAATTTCTATGATCAAAGTTCAAAATTTCTCGATTTTTCGAATGCCCCATTGTTGCCCCAGTGAAAGGATTATGCTAGTATACTACTCCCTCAAGAGATCGAGCGGAAATGTTTGATTTTCCAATCGAGATCATGATAAAATGTGAGAGGAGTGGTTCTATTGATCAGAGGACGAAAGATAATTCTTTGATGTAGACAATTATAATGATGTATAGACAGTCATCGGCCATGGGTAGTCTCATGTATATTTTGAGATGTCACACCTACTTTAGATAGAAATGTTTGTAAAGATAGAAGAATAAGAAGAATAAGATGGATGGAAGGAGGATCCAACAAGCCTACACTATGAATGATGATGATGATTTGCTTAACAAGAGTTGGGATTTTCAAAGGGCCAATTGCTTTATGTTTGATAACACACGTAGGTACAATGCATTAAGGTATAAAGAACCACGATGGTGTTGTACCTAGTGTGATGAACTTTGACTCGACAATCAGATAGGAGTATTCTTGTTCACATTTGACATACGAAAACCTTTCTAGGATGGACCTAACAAAGCAAGTATTCACCAATTTATTTTACAAGAACATCCAACAAGCATAGCAAATAAAAAATATAATGATCATTGCCCCATTCCTTTCTCTCTAAACCTATTTTGATTAGGAATCATCAAAAGGTCCTTGGAATGAGCGCAAAATAAAATAAGTCAAAAAAGACCAAGATAAAGTAAACAAACAAGCTAATTTTCTTCATATCGCTAGCCAAGGCTAAAGTACTATGAGATACCTGATGCTTATGTCCATTGTGGGAAGGATACATCCTAGGATATGTTGTGATCAAGGTTTTGGTGAGACTGATTGGGTGATAAGCTATTGATACTATGAGTTGACCAACTTGCTTGCTTAATGACTTAGACTTTCGAGACTATGACGATTAGGGTGTTCACTTTTCGAATCTCCTAGACTTTCTTTTGATTGCTTCACCAAAGGATGAAGGCACTGATTGATTTTATTATGAGATGATAATCGCGGGTGAAAGTGAGATGAAATGGATGCACCATTTTGGATTTTTTAGATATTTTGAGGCTGTTTATGGTAGTTTTGAAGTGTTTCATAAATGTCTTTGGATTTTTTGTCTCCGGGGCCGATCAAGGATGGCCTTGCCTATGTTTAAGCTCAGAGACGATGTAGTTTGGCTAGATGACTCTATTTTTTGATTTTTTAGTGTTTTTGACATGTTTTGATTTTGATATGATTTTCTAAATTTTTTTTAGATTTTCACATGATTTTGATGATTTGGATATGGATATGTGATATCAATGCTATGTTTTGAGATTTTGTTGAAAACCAAGCTAGGATTTCATTGATCAGATTGATGGATTGATAGTTTGATTAAGTGTGTTAAGTCAAACAAAAGTGATAATGCACTTGTAAACTCTAGGAAGTTGTGTTATTTTAGAGTAAACTTGTACAAAAGCGGGTAGTTTGACTAATTGTGTTAAGTCAAACAAGTAGATGATGGATTGGATAATTTGACTAAGTGTGTGAAGTCAAATAAGATGATAATGCACTTGTAAACTCTAGGAAATTGTGTTATCTTAGAGTAAACTCGTACACAAGAGGGTGGTTTGACTAAGTGTGTTAAGTCAAACAAGGTGATAATTGATTGGATTTGATTGATTAGTATTTGGAAGCTTGTTTTGAAACAAAATTGTTTTGAATGATTTAATGTGACGTTGACGTGCAAGTTAGATGCGAGTGATATTGATTGTTCAGATTGATGTTCGACGAAGGATAAAGCTTGATAAGGAACATCTTCCTATCAAAATATAACATGGACAAGTGACTGGGATTTTTGGCTCACAAGTGCTTTGACCAATTTGATATTATGTTTGCCAATGTTTGGATCACTAGATAAGTTGGATAATATATATCAAGATTTATTCTCGAAGCAAGATGCAAATATTTTCCCACAGTGTCTAGCAATGTTTGAACGATCATGGGTGGATTCTTGAATAGATGGATGGACGAATGGATATGGATCATCTTGCGATAAGATAAGGTGTTTGTACAAAGGATTCTCATTTGGATAATGCTTTAAGGCTTAGATGGGATCAATGAAAATGACCCATGTCAAGATGCTTACCACAAGAAAGTGTAAAGTGTACACCAAACTTTGTCAAGATCAAGATAACTTGGAATATGGATGCAGATGGATAAAAATGGATTGGATAAATGGTTTGTGGATGAACGGATTTATTATGGATGGAATGATTTATTATGGATGGAATGTTGGCTTTATTATGGATGTGAGAAGATGCTTTCTCCTGAAATGGCACAAGTAGATGCTTGTTTTCCAGGTTTTCATCATGGTACCTATCCAAAGCGCCACCAAAGTGGTTTTTGCTAGAGGACAATTTTTATCTTTACTATTTTCAATCCATGTTTTGATTTTTTTGGATTTTTTTATTTTTTGATTTTATTTTTTGTATTTTTTGAGAGATTTTAAGCTCATGTTGAACCACCTGGTAATACTGACATTAATTCTTCTGTCATAATGTGCCATTGATATCCTGCTTGAAGAATTTTCTTTGCCAAGATACGCGCACTTGAATGCAAATTTTGAGATTTTTGATCTACTTTGCTAATACCGAAGTTAACTTTGTCTTTGTGCATACATCACAATAGAGTGCCTTCTAAATCCTTATGATGAAGGGTTTCTTCCAATACATGGTCAATGTGATAATTGGATATCATGTGTGGAGGTGTGGATGGCAGATTGTGTTTAGGAATAAAAGATGGATTGGTTGATAGTTTGGAACCTTTGACTCTCCAAACTTGGGAAGATGAGCAATGATGGGTGGATATGGAAGTGTGCATGGAATTAGGACCAATTGCTTGATACACTTTGTATGTTGCTTGAGAAGCTTTCTTTTGCCTTTGTGGACATCTTTGATGGATACTTTTCCCTTTTTTATTTTGCCCCATAGTTTCTTTGATTGATGGAGTTTGATAGGGATAATCTTTCTTTGTATTCTTTGGTATCCATGTGTATTTGATTTGTCTAATATGCCTCACTACTTATTTTCCTTTGATGAAATTCTTCATGATTTGATTAAATATTTCTTTTGTTGTTGGTCCCAATCCATGGATGGGGTGATGGGTGGATGAAGACTCATGACATGGTAGGTTGTAGTATTGGAATTAGTTTCATCATAAGGATCCTTCATGCTCCCTATGTTGATGTTTGCTCAAGACAAAGTTGCCCCCAGTTTTGTGGAAGTATCACTAATATGTTTATATCCCTTGATTGTTGAATAACCAAGGCCTTGATGCTTAGGATTTCCAGCAATCTGCACTTGTTGTAGGCTACCCTGTTCATGTAGGCCTAATCCTCTACCTTGATAATTCATCTATTGAAAAAAATTATTTGCAATAGGATATGATTTACCTTGGAAACAAGGTGCTAATCCTTCTCTGCTCTATGGTGGATCTTCAAAAGTGACAACTTATTTATTGATGAGGTAGCTTTCCCTAAGAAAGGTAAGTGATCCAAGTTTATAAGTGATAGGATCCTCCATATGTGGGATGAATTCTTGATTGATATATTTAGCTTGATCTTGTGAGATATCAGATTGTAGTGCTTCTTCAAGAAGTGTTGATGATTCATTATCCTCAGAAAAGTCTTCCTCATGATTCATTTCACAGGATGTTTCTGATTCACGACTTTTGTAGGAGCCCTTTTCATGACCTATTTCTACTGTCTCCATAGGATGTTTCTGATTTACTACTTCTGTAGAAGCCTTTGCCATGATTTATTTCTGATATGTCTCCAGATTTTTCTATACCTTGATCATGTTTACAAATGTTAAGAGTAGGAGACTCTTGTTCCTTGGTAATTATATCAAGAGTATGAGACTCCTCTTTTGAATGAAGATCATCTACATGTCCATCCAAAAAAAGCATCTCATAGGTAGGTAGAGGAATATGTGCTATATGGATATGATCATTATTTGTGACATCTTGTATAGATAAAAGAGTGCCCATTAGATCATTATAGTATCTTGGAGATGCAAATTCTTGATCTTGGTTAATTTTAGAATTGCTTTCAATATGCCTTGGATCAAGTTCTTGATATTGGTGAATTGCCCATGAAGGGTTCTTGGGTATCGTCCTTAGGCATGGGAAGTGGCTTAATATCCACTTGTTCTTTGAATGGATTTGGATCAAGTGTAAAGTCAAAGATTCTTTCACTATTCTCAACTGTGAGGTCGAAGGATGTCAATATGCCTTGGAGGGACAATTGCTAGACCTTGATGGAATATGTTGATCATGCTTTGGAATAAATTCTTGAGATATGTCCTCTAACTCATTAGTTGATGTAGAGAAATTGTCAACATGATCATTGGTGGATGGATCCTGATCATCATTTTCAATGATTGTGGTGGGAATTTGTTGCAAGATTTGCTGAGGGAGTAGGGTCTACTTTTGATGTTGAGCCAACAAAGCTTGTTGTTGGTCATGTTGTTGTTGTGCTAACAATGCTTGTTGATGGGCTTGTTGTTGAGCTACTTGTTGATGGATTGTTGTAATAGTGCCTGGAATTGTGCTTGCACTTGTCGAGCCTAGTGTTGGGCTTGAGCTTGAGCTTGTGCTTGTTGGGATGCTTGAGAGGCTAGCTATGTAGCTTGTTGGTTTTTATTTAGTACCCTTTGATGATTGGCTTTTTGGATGGTTTGGATCAAGGTGGTGAATGAATTCATCATGTTAGCTTTTGGTGGGATTGGTGGTGGATTGGGAATTATGCCAATCATGGTGATAGGGAAAATGGTTGTGTTGATGGTCGTTATTTGGGTTGTTGAAGGTGTGGTTGAGATGCTCAGTCCTTGAGAAGGTATGTTTTGAGAGATTTGAGGACTGACTGATGTATTGACTATGGTGGCTTGAATGATTGCCACTTGTTGTTGTGATGTTGCCAGCAAAAAGAGAGGATTCAATGTGATGCTTGTATTGCTTGGATTTGAGAAACTAGATGTGCCAAATTGGCCACCAACCTATCTACGATAAGTTGGGAATCCACATGCCACCTCATAAAGAAACCACCTATAAAATTTCAGCCAAAACCCACATGCGAGTCAAAAGTTATGACCTTGGGAAGTTCTTGCATATAAAAATAATGTTAAAAAAAATAGAAATCCATAGGTGGTTGGTCAACTTAGAGTATCAATAGCTTATCACCCAATAAGTCTGACCAAAACCCTGATCACAACATGTCCTAGGATGTATCCTTCCCACGATGGACATAAGCATTAGGTATCTCGCAATAGTTTAGCCTTGGCTAGCAGTATGAAGAACATTAGCTTGTTTGTTTAGTTTATCTTGGTCTTTTTTGACTTATTTTATTTTACACTCATTCCAAGGACCTCTTGATGATGCCTAATCAAAATAGGTTTAGAGAGAAAGGAATGGGGCAACGATCATTATCTTTTTTATTTTCTATGCTTGTTGGATCTTCTTGTAAAATAACTTGGTGAATACTTGCTTTGTTAGGTCCGTCCTAGAAAGGTTTTTGTATGTCAAGTGTGAACAAGAACACTCCTATCTGATTTTCAAGTCAAAGTCCATCACACTAGGTACAACACCATCTTGGTCCTGGGAATGGTGTTTATTGTTGGGGTTGCTTGAATGGTTGCCATCAGTTGTTGCGATATCAATGGAAAAATGGGAGGATTTGACATGATGCTTTGACTTATGAATGGAGTTAGTATCATTTTTTCTAGCACCAAAATGTGAACCCTAATCTCATACCTACACATACATATGAAACAAGCACAATGCTAGATCAAATGCATCTGAGAATCAAGACTTCCCATGAAATTCATTTACAAATAATTAAAATAGGAAAAATGAGAAATAAAACATGAAAAACAAGTGAAATCCTAATTAAGTATGAAAACTCTTGATCCCATGGGGGAGTTTGTGCCAATTGGTATGTCGAAATCAGCCCTTTCCCAAATCCTTTGTAAGCTTTGATGATTTGATCCACTTGATAGTTGAATTCATGCATAACCTAGCTAAGAATTTGATAAAAATAGATGAAATGGCTATGCTTGAAGATACTAATGTGTTTGTTTGTCATACCTTGCAAGAATAGGATTGGGGTTCACATTTTTGAGAACCTCCTTCTAGCACCAAAATGTGAACCCTAATTCTATACCTGCACAAACATAGCAAACAAGCACAATGTTAGATCAAATGCAAGTGAGAATCAAGATTCCCCATGAAATCCATTTACAAATACTTAAAATAGGAAAAACGAGAAATAAAACATGAAAAACAAGTGAAATCCTGATTAAGTATGCAAACTCTTGATCCCATGGGGGAGTTGGTGCCAATTGGTATGTCAAAATCGGCCCTTTCCCAACTCCTTTGAAAGCTTTGATGATTTGATCCACTTGATGGTTGAATTCCTACATAACCTAGCTAAGAACTTGATAAAAATAGATGAAATGGCTATGCTTGAAGATGGATTTGAGTATAATAAGTTTACTCAAATTGTGGATGTTAGAATGAGAGAAAGAGTCTCTCATTTATAGATTTCCAAAATGGAAGAGAGAGTGAAAATAAGCAATGTGGGATCATTCAACATCCAATGGCCAAGTGCCACTTGTCAAGATGTGAGTGGTTGAAGGTTGAGCACATTTTGATCAATGTGCAAGTTTGAATTTTGAATTTGATGAAGTGACATGTTTAGGGGGGATGAAAGAAATGGAGTTAATGTCACTTGGCTCAAAGCCAAGGACATGTAAGAGGCATTAAATTCCATGCTGGAAGGACTAAGTCCATTTGAATTTGAATTCAAATTTGAGGGAATATTCCCTTTTGATGCCATGTGAGGGAAAATAGAGATTTAATAAATCAAATTAATTGATTTATTGTGCAAGTTGCATTCTGTAGAGGATGTGACATAGATTAAGATTTAATTAATCATAGATTAGGGGATGTGACAACTTTGATTTGAATTTATGAGTTAATTTAAATCAAGAATTGAGAAGAAAGAGTTTAATTAAATAAATGATTCGATTTATTTAACTAAAGGGAATAATGTTAGATTAAATTAAATAATGTTTAATTTATTAAGAAGACTTTAGAGACTTTAATCAAATAAAATGATTTATTTTATTAAACAGAGACATTAGGTTAATTAAATTAAATTGATTAATTTAATCAATAGAGGAGAAAGACTTAATTAAATAAATAATGATTTATCTAATTAAGAGATGAAAAAGTGATGATAAGTTGAGAGTATGATTTAGGAGGAAATGTCATTAGTAATTAGGATCAAGCACGTCAGATTGAATTGTACATTTTCCATGTCTACAACAAGAAAGTGGGTCATTGGGCTAAGAAATGCCCATTAAAGCCTCAAAACCCCCTCAAAAACTCCCTCATCCTCCTCTAAAAAAATCGGCTAATGTTTTCGGTCCAAAGGAGTATAAGCTTCAACCCTCTAAGAATATTATGGATTCATTTGGTGAGAAAACAAAGGCTATGTAAGTGGTGGTTCTTGAAAATATTTAGAAGGTTGCTTCTGGTTTGATTGAGAAATCTAAGGCCATGAAAACCATTTTTTGTGTATTTGATGGTAGCTCCTATTAGGGAGAAGGTGATTATTAATGGAAATGGTAAAAAAGGCTGACTTAGTAGAGGTTCTTGGGAATTATGATAAAGTTGATCATTAGAGGAAAAAGCTCTATAGTGATGTTGTCCCTAAGATTGGTTGTATCAGTTAATTTGGGGACGGACACATTGGTTTGAAATAGAATGAATTATCTGTATCAAAGATATTTTTAGTGATGAAGTGAATGGGTCCATTCAACCCTCTATGGAGGGGGATCTCACCTCATCTGTCACTTGTGATGATAGAAAAATTTCTCTCTCCTATTTGAAGTTTTATGAGTTTGGGGATCCTCTTTATACCTAGACAAAGACTAGAAATAGGAGGAAACTTGTTTCACCATCTAGGGTGTCCACTAGGAATTTTCAAAGAATGGATTGTGGGTTTGAACCTAGAGGTAGAGGAAAACTTATGTTATAGTAGCTTTGAGAAAAGGAAACTTGGATATTGCTGAGGGTTCCCAGAAGACCTTGGTTAAGATGTTCTTGAAAAGAACACCTCAAAAATCTTCATGAAGATTTTTTCTTGGAACATTAGAGGATTAAATAGCCATGATAAACATGATCTTCTTTCAAATCTAGTGAGAGATCACTAACCTGATATTATTCTTATTTAGGAAACTAAGAGGGTTATGGAAAAAATGGATAAAATTAAAAATGAGCTTCTTGAAGCCTTTGGGTTTCATGGTTTTGATGTTGATGGGGCTTTTGGAGGTTTTTATACTTTTTGGAACACAAAGGTTGGGTAAAGATGTTTCCATGTTTGGAGAATTGAATCATATTGCTAATTCTTTTCAGAATGTTAGGGATAACTTTTCTTGGTTTATATTGAATATTCATGCCCCTAATTTGAAAAGTGCTAGAGAGCATTTTTAGGGAAGCTTGAACTCTTTAAATTATTTTTTTCCTATCTAAAACTAGTTGGTTATGGGGTATTTCAATATCCCTCTAAATGATGTGGAGAAACAAGGTGGCTTGAAAGTTGCAAATGATAGAAGATTTGATTTGATGAGTTTATTTAAAAAATATTACTTTGATTGATGTGGACCTTCATGGGGCTTCCGACACTTGGTATAATAGAATATTTGGTGATGCCCTCATTCAAGTTAAGCTAGAACATGCTCTCCTCTCCTTGGACTATTTCCTATCATACTTTTGTTCCCTTTCATTGGTCACTAGGTTGGGTTTTCATCACTTTATGATTTCTCTTTCAATGGATTTGTTGGGGGGAAGGAAATCCTTTCCTTTTAGATTTGAAAAGTTGTGGGTGAACCATCTAGATTTTTTTATTGGTGGAACATTAGAGTGTATGGGTCTGCTATAGAGTGGTAAAAAACCTTGCTTCAATGAGGCTTAATTTCTAAAAATGGAAGAACTCTTCCTTTAAACACATTTTTTCAAGAAAAAGGCTTTGATCAAGGAAGAGATTAATTCTTTGTAGTAGATGATTTAGAATTCTTTCTATGACCCTATTGTGTCCCAAAAAGAGATTATTCCCTTTTCTAGGTTGTATAATATTGTTTCTCAAGAGGAAGAGTTTTGGAAACAAAGATCACAGGCTATTTGGCTTAGGAGTGGAGAAAGAAATATAATATTTCTCTATTTTTCAACCATGAAGCACCAAGCCTCAAACTAGATCAGTCAAATCCACCATGATGTTTAGGTGTTGGACAAGGAAGATGAGATAAGGCGTGCTGCTTGTTATTTTTTTGTTGAATTTCTTTCTCTTGACCAAGCTTTAGATCATGGTTATAAAGAGACCTTCCTAAATGTTATTCCTAATATTATTTTGAAAGATCTTAACAAAAAGCTTGTTTGCATTCCTTTCGAGGAGGAAGTTAAAAGGATTGTATTTTCTTTTGAAGGTAACAATTCCCCTAGTCCTAATGATTTTCCAATGTTTTTCTTTTAAATCTTTTGGGATATTACTTCAAAAGATGTTACTGATGATACTAAGGAGTGTTTTAGTAGTAGGCACTTGTTGAAGGTTTTTAAAGTCCACTTTTAATGCCCTTAATCCTAAGAATCATGGTGCTTATTCTCTTAATTATTTTTGTTCGATAAGCCTGTGCGACTCTATTTACCAAATCTTTTCAAAAGTGTTGGCTATGAGGTTGTAGAAGGTTCTTCCTTAGACCAATTCTCCTTAGTGGAATGAAGTTTTTTTTAGGAGGTAGATTCTTGACTCCATTATTATTGTTCATGAGTGTAGACACGAAAAATATACAAGTTGATCCTACACAGCTGATCCCGATCTTACTAACATCATTTCTTCCTGAATCATCCCCTTTACTAATTAATTTAATTGAATAATCTTTATTTGATTAAATTCATCACATTTTATCTCTTAATTAAATAAATCAATTTTATTTGGTTAAGTCATTCTCCTCTATTAATTAAATAAATCATTTTGTTTAATTAATCCTATCATCACTCTTTTAATTAAATAATTCACTTTATTTAATTAAATCACAAAATTCTTCTTATTAAATTGGATAAATTAAACCTTATCTAATTTAATCTAACATTTTCCCCTTTAGTTAAATAAATCAAAACATTTATTTAATTAAACCTTTCCTCTCAATTTCTTATTTAAATAAACACATAAATTTAAGTCAAAATTGTCACATCTCCTAAAATCTCATTACATTAATTAATCTTTGATTAATTTAATCCCAAAAACATGTCAGATTCTCTAGAGAATGCAACTTGCACAATAAATCAATCTTTGATTTATTAAATAACCTATTTTCTTTGAACATGGCATAATGGAGAATATTCCCTCAAATTTGAATTCAAATCCAAGAGGATTTGTCCTTCCAACAAAGTATTCACTCCTCTTACATGTCCTTGTGCATTGAGCCAAGTGGCATTTATTTCATTCTTTTTTCTCTCTCACATGTCATTTCTCAAATTTGAAATTCCTCCTAATATCATTTATTGTGCACAATCACCAAAATATGCTCAACCTTCACCCATTCACATCTTGACAAGTTGCAGTTGGCCATTGGATGTTGAATGATCCCACATTGCTCAATCTCACTCATTCTTCCAAATTTTAAATCTATAAATGAGACACTCTTCCTCTCATTCATCATCCACCTTTTGAATGAAAAGTTATTATCTTCATATTAGAGCAATTTCATATCATTTCTTGAGCATTTTCCATCACCATAGCTAGGTTATTGTAGGTTTTCTCAAGCATCTCATTGTTGTTCTTCACCATCAAGTGGATCAAATCATCAAAGCTTACAAAGGAGTTGGGAAAGGGCCAATTTCTACACATAATTGACACCAATTCCCCCATGAGATTGATAGTTTGTTCATTAAAATAGAATTCATTTACTTTCATTTGTATTGTTCTTCATTTTCTTCCTATGTTAATGTTTCAATCTAATTTCATAGGGAATCCTTATCTTAACTTGCATTTCAATCAAATAATGTGTGTGTTTGCCATGTTTGTGTAGGTATAGGATTGGGGTTTACATTTTGGTGCTAGAAGGAGGGCAGAATCAAATATTTCAACACATTTCTTTCAAAAATTCCATGGTTTTTTGTTAACTTTGTGTCTATAGGAAACTGCTCTGCTATCAGTCTAGTGGCACCATACAACGATGTGAGCTTTCTAGTGATGCTATATTGAACCGCTCCAAACTCCAAACTCCACCACTAGAGTCTTCCCACCCATGAAATTTAAATTTTGAACTCTTCACCGAAGTTCCTAAATTCCAAACTACATTGTTGAGTGAAATAGTGCCGTAATTGTGTTCTCTATCTCATTGTAGAGCGCTGTTGTCAGAAATTAGCGGCACTAGATTGCACTGCTGGAGTTTCTAAACTTTGTCGCAACCACTGACAACAACATTGGATTAGGGTAAAAGGTCCAAATTTATTTAATTTTTACATGTGTTTTAAATTTTGAATTTTTGAACTCCTGACTTGTTTGTTGTGTCTGTGTTTTCTAGTTTTAATTAGTTTTTTTGTAGGTTAGGGCAAGGAGGAAACAAGAATGAAAGTGGCATTATGACATCATCATCATAGTGTTTCAAGTGTTTTTCAACACTTTAGTGTTTATTCAACACTTTTAGGGAGATCATAATCTTACTTAAAAATAAATTGTTTACCTTCATGCTCTTAGGAAACACTAAATTTCATTTGGGTCCTAAAAAGAACATTACAAATCTTCAGTTTTTTTGTAAAAAAACGGTTCAAATGGACTTTAGGACAAAGTCACTAGATTTGGTTTAAGGATTAACAATGGAACAAGGAAAACATCACACTTCCTTTGGTGCTTAAAAATAATTCATTATTGCTTTGAGGGATTTAAAATGAACATGTGCTTTTGTGTCTTGTAATCTTTTCTACAAAGTAGTTTCATTTAAAAAGGCGTATGCGCTTCTCTTGAGCCTCATGATGATCTTGAGAATCAAAAGACTTTTTGATGACATTAAGTTGCATTAAATATTGCCTCCATATTTTAATTTGGGTACCTAGCAATTGAACCAATATTGCGAGTGTGAGCATGGCATATTGCAAGTGTTCTCCCTTTTTTTTTCAATGAAGGTCAATTGAATTACATGATATTCTTGCTTTCTTTTGTTTATATTAGTGGGCATGCCTTGTGGGAAAACATAATCACCTAAGGGAATGACCCAATCAGGAACACGCTAAAGCCAAGCGACTTCCACCCAGGATATAAGTGTGGATATTGGAACAAAGGCCAATATCATGAGGATTATTCCAACGAGAAGGGAAGCAATGGTATCTCACTGCAAGGATAGTCCCCCATGAATGGAATGCCCACATTAAAACCCCTTGTGTAGGAAAGGCCAAAATCCCAATCTATTTTGTTGGTGCAAAATTTCATGTCCTTTGAAGCCACCCCACGTATACATGCGATTCTATTGTAGAGATGAAAAGTATGCCATGGGAGATTCATGGGTACTGATGCTTGGCTGACCCAAGAAGTGTGTTCCATGGAGGGGAGCTAGTGTGGTCAAGCATCTAATCATCCACACTGAATATGTGCAACTAGATTTATTGAAGTGGGAACCCGATGAAATGTTGTCTCATCATCCTAGGATTGTACATGTTCTTGGAAACAAAACACTTTGCTTGAATCTTAAAACAATTGAAAACAAACATTCACAAAGACCTTCAAAATTTCAAACCCTTTAGAGGAAGAAAATACCTTTGACGAATTTAGATGCTCTTGCTTGTCCTAGGGATTTATCCTTAGAGACTTCTAAGTATTTGGGTTCAATTGCAATTTTCTCTCTCCAAGGTCAACTTAGGAATACTATGCTCTTGAAACCTTGATTTTCACATAATGGACCTTGTGGAATGAAAAGGAATTGAGACATAGACATTTAGTTTGGAATTTTTAATCAAGAAATTGTTTGTGGTAAAATGAACACATTAAACAAAGATAAAGACAATTGAGCCCACACATGTGTTCACTCAAATGATTTCCCACAAAATCAAGATCCACAAGCCCAAATTCAAGAAGCTTAGTCCTAAAGCTCATGAAGAACATCTTAAAGGGCTTCTTGAAGTAAGAGAAAGGTTGGTATAGAATTTCTACAAGAAGGCTTCAAAGAACAACCCAAGTTTGTATGAGTTCTATCAACAACAAAATCTGGATCTCTTTCAAAGGTTTTCTTTTCTCACATAGGAAGTATGGCATGTTCTTCAATACCAAGGTCTCTTAAGAAAGATTCTTGTGTAGGTCAAGTCTAGGATCAAAATCATCACTCTCACCCATCTTTCAACCATCAAAAATCAAAAATCACCTCACCAAAAAGCTCTTGGGAACTTTTAAAACAACACATCATGCTAAACTTATAGGCAAAATTAAAAAAATCTCATTTTGCTTAACACACTTAGTCAAATCGTCAATCCTTGTGGAAAATTTTTCCTCTTGATAAAAAAACCAACATCTTGGGGTCTAGGCATTCACAAATCATCTCCTTGTGCACAAAATTACTTTAGGATAACACAACCTCCAAGAGTTTACAAGTGCATTATCACTTTGTTTGACTTAACACACCTAGTCAAATCATCTTGTGTACAAGTTTTCTTTAGGATAACACAACTTCCTATAGTCTACAAATGCATTATCCAAAATCACCTCATTTGACTTAACACACTTAGTCAAACTAGCCTCAACCAAAATACAAATCAAATAAATCCCTAAAAAGTTTAGCATTTCTCCCAAAGTTCCTCAAGAGTTTTCATCATCCGTATCATTCATCTTTTATTTTCATCATCACTTGATCCTTAATCTACCCTAGTTCTTCTCTTTGGTACCTAATCAATATCCCTCTTTTATGGTGTAAACAAGATCTCAACACAAGAAGAACATGGAAATCACAAAAGAAACATCAACTTCAAGTGACCTAAGCCAAAGGACTCCTGAGATAAATCCTGTTGGATCAAGCAATCCCCCAAGAAATATTCCTCTACCACCACAAAATCTTCAAGAAGAGGGACAAGTGGAGGACATCACTGATTTGGAAATGACACAAGAGGAAATCTTAGAAATGGTGAGAAACCTCAAAATTTTTTGGATTGCCAATGCCATGATGAAGTTATATCCCTCCCAATTCATACCTAAAATGGCCAAAGTCCCTTCCGACTGTGACCTAAACACCATTGTGGAAGGATCTCTTGGACCATACCCCCAACTTCATCCACACTTCTGCTTTAAAGAATTACTCAAGACATCCTCCAAATCATATCATCTATCGCTTCAACCCCACCATTTGTTAACAAGGGAAGCACCATTCTTCGCGAACTCCAAAAACATCACCTTGTGGACAACTGAGGGTTGAATGCAAGCACCACATTGGATCAATCTATCCTAGTAAATCTGTTACACCTGTATTTCCCTCTCACATTCCATTACACCAACAACCCATCCTCCTTTCATGAAACTCCAATCTATATGCTCGACATGCAAACCTCTCTCCCTATCTCACAAGGAGAGGGTGACTTTTTTGGAGTAGGGGGAATCTCGGACCCCTCAAAATCACTTCCAAGGGTTGCACCACCCATCTTTCGACCATTTTCACCCATACCACTCACATCTACATCATCCATTTGGTTAGGTCTTCCTCCTCTTCCCGCCATCAATAAATTTAATCAAAACACCCTATCAAATCCTTCAGTCGGGCCATCAATATCACAACAACATAGGTCAACCATCTAGGTAGCCACATTGATCAACACATACACCATCCCTCAAAGCATGGTTTTCTAGGGACCAAGCACCTCGATCACACCATCCATAGCTCAAACCCTGATTATCAACATGACCATCCTGCACATCATGGTCAAAACCATTCCCAATCCACTGCTACCACCACCAAAGCACAACATGGCAAATTCATTCACCCTCACATTACAAACTGCTCGACAAGATTCCCAATAAAAAGCACTCCAAAACCAATAAGTTGCCCAGTTAGCAGCACAACGGGCCAGTCAAGCACAACAGGCTACCCAAGCTGCCCAAGCTGCACAAGCTGCTCAGGCTGCTCAAGCCACTCAGGCCACCCAAACCACTCAAGATGCTCAAGGTGCTCTATCTATGCAAGCAATCCAAAAAGAACATGCCCAAGTCTGAGCTCAATTTCAAGAACAACAAGCACAAGTGCAAGCACAATATCAGGCACAATTGCAAGTAGCTCAGCAAGAAGTGTATCAACAAGCCTTGCAAGATTACCAAGTGAAACAAGAAGCAGCTTAGCAAGAAGCCCACTAGCAAGTGTTGTTGGCACAACAAGAGTATGACCAACAACAAGTGTTGCTGGCACAACAACAATATGACCAACAACAAACATTGTTGGCTCAGCAACAATATGACCAACAACAGACATTGTTGGCTCAATGGAAACAATAGGAATTATTCACACAACAAAGCTCGCAACAAAATCCCATTAACATCCCACCCATCAAACCAACACCTCAGAACATGTTCACCCCACCCCCTGATCCGCAAGGCAATGTGACAACACAACTCAAATTGCTCTTGCAGCAAGTGTTGGATCTTCAATTAGGAAAGACAATCAGGACACCCATCAAATTGTGCCCCTATCTGTTTGACAGAAGCTCAACAATTGTACCATTCCTGAAGGGATTCAAAATCCCCAAATTTTATAAGTATCGCTAGATAGGAAACCCTGAAGATCACATCAGGGAGTTTCAAGTACACTGCATGGAAGTGGCATATGATGACACATATCTAATATGGCTATTCCCCCAAAGCTTTGTTGGTGATGCTATGGAATGGTTTTCTCATTTGCCTATGGGCATCAAAACATTTCAAGAAATTAAAGACAAATTCCTCCAAAAATATGCATTCAACATTTGCGTCGATGTTAGTTTGGAAGAACTTTCAGCGCTCAAGCAGGGTAAGGGGGAATCATTCACCACCTTTCTCCAGCGATGGTGAGCTAAGGCCACTCGAAGCAAGTGGTCCATGCTAGAAGAAAAGAAAGTCTGTACCATCATTTCCAATACAGATAGATGCAATGCATCACCACCTAAGATCAACTGATCCCCAAAGTGCTCAATATTGAATGGGCTCTTGTTACACAAGGGGGCATGCCTACTTATCCTGAACATTAGGACAATCACCCATCTACTAGCTACAATGATAAACCTCGCATAGGAGAAAAGAACCAAAATGTCACCAACAATGGAATAGTGGATGCCAAGGTTGTCATCAATTCTCCCAAGAAAAATAATGAAACGCATCATCATAAACTGTAGAACAATAATCGAAATAACATTTAAACAAATGTGGTGAACCAGCAACCACCCCAAAACCAGATCAATAATCTCAATAATCAAGGAGGACCACCTCCATGAAACAAGTATCCCCCCAAGCAGAAATTCACAGGCCTTGGGGAGTCAATCAAATCCATCATGAAAAAGTTGGTTGACGAAAGCCTCATCAAGGTCCCCACCCATGATAATTATAGCGAACCCTAGATAAAGCCATGTTGGTACAATGGAAATCTCCTTTGTGATTATCATAAATTCAAGGGACACATGACTGCCAATTGCATGAAATTGAAGAACATCATCTAGGATGTCATTGATGATAAAATCATAAATGTTGAGCAATCGGCTGGCAACCAGGATCTAAAAATATACACAAATCTGATGCCTAACCACAACCAAGGAAATGATAAAAACAAGCAAAATTCTGGTAAAGTGAACCATGTATATGAGGGAGTTGTTGCATACCTTGATGAGATGGTCACTATTTTTAGCATTAAGGGAGCCAATGTTGATTTTGGAGTCACCACACATGGTGGAAAGGTCACTATTGTCAGGTCATCATAGCCATGTAGGACATCCACCTCAAATCAAAAGTCCATACCTAATGGTTACAATGTCCTGGATCAATTAAATAGAACCCCTGATTAGATCTCCATCATGGAGTTACTAAAATTTTTAGCTGCCCACAGGGAAATATTTGAGCAAGCATTAGCTTCATCTACCATCTCCCCCAACCTTGATACGAAGAAATTTCAAGCTATGGTCAGCAACATTTCCATTCCAAATATCCTCACCTTTTCTAATCAAGAATTCCCTACCCAACCATCTCATAACTATGTGTTACACCTTGAAGTCTCGATTCACAAAAGTAAATTTAAATGGGTCTTGGTGGATGGAGGTGCAAGCCTTAACATCTGTTCGCTAAAGCTCATAAAAAATTTGGGAATCTTTGAATATTCCATTGAGAAAGACAAAGGCATTACAATCAAAGCATACAATGACCAGGAAAGAGTGTCTCAAGGCACTATCAAACTCCCAATCCAAGTAGGGCCAACAACTATGGAGACCACATGTCAGGTCCTTGACCTTGATTTTCCATACAATATCCTCCTGGAATGCTTTTGGATCCATAGGATGAAGGAAATCACCTCAATATTCCACCAATGTGTCAAATTCTTGTATCAAAATGAAGAGGTCAAAATTCATGGAGATCCTGAACCTTTCACCTATTGCAAAAGTCTAGAGGCCAAATTCTACAAAGTTCCCCAAGTCCCAAAGAAAGATGAAGGTCCCTCCACTTCATCCATAGATCCATCTAACATCGCCTCCACATCTAGGACAAAAACACCCTCCATTCCTGACATATCCAACATCAAGCTCATGACCCAAGAAAATCGGTGTGGGGAATATAAAATGAAGAAGAATGCATCTTAGGAGAGTTACCTCAATCTCCTAGGTCACATGGACAACCCCAAATAGATGAGACACCTGCTCAAACTTTCAGGGCATACCCTTCTAGATTTTGATGTTGGGGGGATCTAAGTCGGGAGGACATGGATGAAAGAGACATTTCGAGCTCACTATACCAAGATGAAAGAACTGTTCCTAATCTTCCCATGGATGAACAAAGAAAAGGGCTACAATAGAAATGAAAGCCTTGGAAGGAACATTCATGGTCACCTAGAGCCCATTATTGTTGAGAGAAGAATGAGGAATCTTGTCCTTGGTTCTACCCATGCAAGTGTAACAATACGTGGCCGAGGTCCCCCAATTAATGTAGTCACGACTCCCCCTCAATTATCAGCAGCCGCCCTACGATTACCCGTATCCATAGGTCTGCCCCTAGACAACTTCACCTTTGATACAACTGATGTCTATAGTAGTAGTGATGATGAGGATACCATAACCGGCTTACCCACACTTTTTGAGGACTCCTCCTTACTCATGATTAGTGCCTCACCTATTGAGTCAGACCACCAAACTCACAAAATAAACCTAGTTTACCCCCAACTCATCGACTACGACCAACGAGAACCACCGGTTCTAGACACATTCAAAAATTATGAGGCTCTCTTAGAATTCATGGGACTAAGGGATACAGTACTAGGTGGAGATCACAAAGTTGGATTCAACATCACGCTAGACCCACATGCCTATTACGGGGAGACGATTGAGTCCTTCAGTTGCAAAAGTGAACAATTAAGAATAATCTCAAGGTCATTGAGTGAAAACCACACTATGGCACTTTGTAACCATAAAATAGTAAAAATAACTGACACATCCAATGGTGAAAAC
Source organism: Sequoiadendron giganteum (assembly GCA_007115665.2). Classification (NCBI taxonomy): domain Eukaryota; kingdom Viridiplantae; phylum Streptophyta; class Pinopsida; order Cupressales; family Cupressaceae; genus Sequoiadendron; species Sequoiadendron giganteum. The sequence continues at coordinate 340,026,647 of CM021100.1, read as the reverse complement.
CTTCTAAGGCGCTAGAGGATGAAGGATTCAATCTTCCCCCTACTACAATTCATCAAGAAAAATCAGCAGTCCAAGCAGAATAGTGTAACCCCATCAATCTAGGAACAAAAGCAATGCCACACATCACCTTCTATGCCGAATCACTTATGACAGAAGAACAAGAACTTTTGGCTGCATTCTTAAAAGTAATAAAAGTGAACTTTGCATGGACCTACGCTGACATGTCGGGTTTTGATCTGAAAGTCATGGTTCATCACTTAGTTGTCTATCCAAGGGAAAAGCTAGTAAGACAGAAGTTGATAAAGATGCACCCCTAGATAGCCTTATTAGTCAAAGTAGAATTACAGAAGCTCTTAGATGTTGGATTCATAAGGCCAATTGCTTATCCTAAATGGGTGTCCAATCTTGGACCTATTTCAAAACCAAATGGGGGATCCTCATTTGCACTGATTTCATAGACCTAAACAAAGCATATCCTAAGGATGACTTTCTGCTACCAAACATCGACATGATAGTGGATATGATGGCTAGACATGAGATGCTCTCATTAATGGATGGGATTTTTGGATACAATCAAATTATGATAGCAAAGGAGGATCGACACATGACAATGTTCACATGTCTGTGGGGAACCTACCATTGCAACATGATGCCTTTTAGGTTAAAGAATGTAGGTGCAACATACCAAAGAGCCATGAAACTGATCTTTCATGACATGATTCATAAGATAGTGGAAGACTATGTAGATGACATAATGGAAAAATCCAAAAAAAGATAGGACCACATAGCAGCCTTGAGCTCTATTTTTGATAGATTGGAAAAATGTAAGGTTCGTCTCAATCCAAAGAAATGCATCTTTGGGGTGCAATCAGGAAAGCTCCTGGTATATATAGTGTCAATGAGAGGAATAGAGGTAGATCCTGCTAAATCAAGGTTATCAGGGGTAGGAATTTTCTTCATAACTCCCCAAGGAGAATGCATACCCAAATCTTACAAGATGTCATTCCCATGCACAAATAACATAGCAAAGTATGAGGCTCTTGTCACAAGCTTAAGGATTGTATTACAATGGGAGATCATGGATCTAAAGGTATATGGGGACTCTCAAATTGTAATAAATCAAGTAAAGGATGAGCATCAAACAAAGGATGACAAACTGACTCCATACAAGAAGTTGGTTGAGAGCCTTAAAGATTCATTCATTGATATCACATTTGAACAACTACCTAGAGCGAAAAATAGAGCAATGGATGTAATGGCAACAATTGGATCACTCTTGGAAATCCTGTGCAACGTCCTAAAACAAGAATTCCTTGTAGAGTAGCTTATCATACTAGCATTTGAGGTACCAAAGTTTGAATTTTTGTGTGAACTCACTGGTCCTGGTGATCCCTGATATCATGAATTTTACACCTACTTAAGAATAAGAATCTTTCCCGCTAATATAACACCAAACCTTAAATGAGCCTTTGTCAAAAATTCCACCCGCTTTTTCATCCTTGGAGAAACCCTTTATCATAGGATCATTGAAGGAAACTTGTTGCATTGCCTAAAAACTGAGGGAGCCCTTACTGCATTAACTGAGGTACATAGTTCAATATTTTTGGATCACACTTGAGTGGTATGACCTTGGCTAAGAAGTTGCTGAGAACCGGATACTACTGGCCCACAATGGAGAGAAACACACATGACTTCGTTAGAAGATGTTTACAATGTCAGTAGCATGGGGACCTCATCCATGCACCAACTCAAGAGCTTCATCCTATTGTTACACCTTGGCCCTTTTCACAGTCGAAGCTTGATCTCAACGGAAAAATTACACCCACCTCATCCAACAGACACAAGTTCATCATCACTGCCATAGAGTACTTTACAAAGTGGGTCAAAGCCATTCTCATGACCTACATAACAGGAAAACAGATATCCAAGTTCATCCTAAACTATCTCATTTTCCGATACGGTGTCCCCCAAGCTATTATCTCAGATAGTGGGACACCTTTCAAAAACAAGGATGTCCATGACTTATGTGAAAAATTCAATATCCAACATCACTTTTCCACTCCATACTATCCCCAAGGCAATGGCCAAGAAAAAGCTACCAACAAAGCCATCTTGAAAATCCTTAAGAAGAAAGTCAATGACACTGGTCATGACTGGCATCTATAGCTAAACCTCACCTTATGGGTCTATCACACTAGCATCTGCACACCAACAGGTGCCACCCCATTCTCCCTGGTCTATGGATTATAAGTCATCTTACCCACTAAGATCGAACTCATATCCCTAAGAATATCACCGCAAAATCTCATCATAGATGAAGAATACAGGGTCTCACGATTGAATGAGCTAGAATTACTAGATGAATGGTGTATGGATTCCCTAAACCATCTACAAGTGTATCAGAACTGACTCAAACATAGTTATAACAAGAAGATTAGGAGGCAGACCTTCCAAGTCGGTGAACTTGTGCTGAAGGAGAACTAGAAGAAAATGCCAAACCCAGAGAGCAAAGGAAAATTTGAGCCTAACTAGTTGGGACCTTTCATCATCACCATGAGCTATAAATCAGGGGCATATTAGTTATCAATGCCCGAAGGGGAGCCTTTGTAGGAGCCCATAAATAGCTCCTATCTCAAAAAGTTTTATGCCTAAAATCATGCAAGGTATAGAACCAAAAATTAAAAAAAATTAGAAAATTTCTTGAAAACATGGTCACCCTGATGAAAACCTGGCAAATAGGCATCTTGGTGACAACAAAAAAATTAAAAAAAACAAAAATCCAAAAAAAAAAAAAAAAAAGATTGAAAATAGTAAAGAAAAAAATCATGCTCTAGTGAAAACTACTTTGGTGGCACTTTGGACGAGTACCTTGGTAAAAACCTAGCAAATAGGCACCAAGCATAAATAAAGCACTCTCCATTCACCAAGATATTTAGGACATATTTTGCACACTCACTTATCCATTACATTCCATTTATCCTTCCATCATTTGTTCACGTTTGTACTATAGCTTGATCTTGTGTTTGTATCATGTTCTAGGGTGAACCCACAAAAGTGGTTTACAATTTGGGTGAAGAAGGAAAACTTCCAAACACCTCACCCATGCAAAAAAAAATCATTTTGAGGAGTTCAAGCAAACTCAATGTTCAAACGAACACTAAAGGGGTTCGGTCGAACCAAGGTTCACATGAACCACTTTGCATGTGGAACCTGTGTTTCCCATTGTGGAAAGGGGTTTGGTCGAACCTTAGTTCAACCGAATAAGGGTTTGAGTGAACCCCTGGGGGTTCGAACGAACCCATTAGGTTCACTCGAACCCCCTTTTTCCCACCTTCCTACCCTCTAACACAAGAAGACTCCCAATTTTTTCCCTTCGAAGCTTGGGTTGAGGATCAAAAGGGAGGAGACTTCACAGACCTAACTAGAAGATGGTAGTCCTTGGAATGAGCTATCTAATGAATATAATTTTAATATGTTTTGGTTTTATTATGTATGTGTTTTTTTAGTTTTATTAAACATAGGTTTTTCACCAAAAATCAAGCTCTCTGTTTTGCACATGTGAAAAAATAGAAAATTATCAAAATAAAATTTTAAAAAATATGTTCATCCTGGGTATTGATGTCCTTGATCTATTAAAAAAAAAAATATTGAATTTCAATACATACAGAAAAAGTTACATTGTATATAGTCCACCTATGTCTGAATTGCAATTGGTTTGACTTTGAAACTTGATTAAGGAAAAAATATTCAATAAAAAACTATGAGCCCAAATGAAAGTGCTAGATATCATAGTTACAAATCTAAATTCGAAAAAATTACAATTTTATCTTTCATACAAAAAAAGTTATGTTGTATACGGTGAGCGTCACTTTTTAAAAATGTTGTTTTCTGAAAAAAAATCTATTTTCATGGGATATGGAAAAAAAAGTGCAATCTGATTCCAAAAATTTTGAAAAAAATATTTTTAGAATCTACAGAAAAAATTTGATGAGACTCTAGTTTGGATAATCTTCAAATTCCTCGCGGTTTAGCCACTATAGGTTCCCAAATATGAAGATTTAGTTAAAAATAATAATTGCAGTGTCTAGTTTGGCCAAAAATTGTAAACCACTATTGTGAGATCACCCTCCACCCTAGTACTACTTGGCACATTCCTAAGGTCAGATTGTCCTGCCTTTATCAAAGTAGTAGTTTAATGCATCATGCTAGGGGCATGTTCCTATACCTGCATTAGATCGGATTAGTGTATATTCTTGTGATCTTCCTTAAACATCAAAAATCCAAAAACATTCAAAAAATCATTCAAAATCAAAAACATGTCAAAAATCTGAAAAACATCAAAAACAGAGTCATTATTGGTCCGAACTACATCGTCTCTGAAATTGAACATAGGAAAGGTTGATCTATCATCATCCCTCGAGACACATTTAGGTTAGTCCTTTAGGCATCCATCGCAATGGCAATCCATTTTCCCATCTATCTCATCATTGAGTTAGGTCTATCGTCAATCGAACTATGTGGTATTTGTGTGTATAACGTAGCAAAGGCTAATCTATTGATCAGCTCTCGAGACCCCTAGGATAGGTCTTTAAGTCAATCTCTTGGTCAAAAATCTTGAAAATACAAAAAAAAATTGTAAAACATCTCAAAATTTCAAAAATAGTGTCAAAACATTTCAAAATAACAAAAAAATCCAAATATTTGAAAAAATCCAAACTGGTGCATTTGTCTCATCTCATGTTCACCCACAATAATCATCATCTTCATTCTTTGGTAATTCAGTCGGAAACAAGTCTAGCAAGTCCAAAAGTGTGAACCTAATTGTCAAAGTCTGAAGTCTAGATTAGTAATTTAGCAAGTTGATCAACTCAGAATATCAATAGCTTATCATCCAATAAAAATCTCATTATCACCTGATCACAACATGTCCTAGGAATGTGACCTTCCTATGATGGACATCAACATCGGGCATCACCGTAGTTTAGTCTTGGCTAGCAGTATGAAGAACATCAACTTGTTTGTTTACTTTTTCTTTTCTTTGGATTTATCTTATTGAACTCATTCTGAGGACCTCTCGATGATGTCTAAATAGAAAGACTTAGAGAGAAAGGAATGAGGCAATGATCATTTTATTTTATTTTTTCTGTTGTGCTTGTTGGATGTTATTGTAAAATAACTTCGTCATGCGTGCTTTATTTGGTTTGCAGGGAAGGTGTTTTAAGTATCTTGTTTACCACATGGAAAGGCTTTCTTTTCTATGTTTTGGTCTGAGATGTTTAGTATGTTGGAACTACACTCTGAATAAGGTTTTGTATGTCAAGTGTGAACAGGAATAATCCTATCTAATTAACAAGTCAAAGTCCATCACACTAGGTACCATGCCATCCTAGTTCTTTATACCTCAATGGATCGTACCTATGTGTGTTATCAAACATAAAGTAATTGGCTCTTTTAAAATTCCAACTCCTGGTATGCACATCATTGTCATCAGCTCTAAGGATAATAACTTGCTCAATCTCTTTTCTTCTACCTTCTTTCCACACTAACATCATACCATGACGGTTAATCAGACCTTCGCTAAATACATCCATCCTGCATCCACAAATCATCAACATAAATGCATATCACATCAATTCATCTTGCATTAACATCATCTTAAGTTACGAAGAATAATATAGATTTTTTATTCTAAGCATTTTAAGAAATCATTGCATTACATATCATTATCACTCATAAATGCATTACATGAATCATTAAGTGCATAACATTTATCATTTGCATATCATTTACACCCATAAATTTTCACCATAAATGCATAGAAAAATACAAAAATAAATACATCCATAAATCACTGCATATCATCGTATATATAAAATTAAAATGCATCCATACAGAATAAGGCACATCATAAATAGAATCATCTCATATACATATATCATCGAAAAATCTACAACTGTCATAGTACAAAATCAGATCAAGTGTACATCAAAGTACATGATACAATGAAGGCAATAATTGGAGCCCATGAACCAAAAAATGAATAACTGCCTATGATCAAAGGGCTAGCCTTGCTAGCTATGCCCCTCCCCTTCGAGTCTTCCACCATGATCCTCTAGCGGCCTCATCCTTGTCTACTGGGAAAATATGGCATCAGGTCATTTACTAGCACTGCCTACCTATAATGCTGTTGATAGTACTTGACCTCTCTAACTGCCTCCTGGTATGCCCGCAAGGAAGCTGTCCTGCCCTAGGATGAGGAGGCCATACTCTCAAGTTTCCATTGCTGACCAATCTTCTAGTCCCTCTCAGAATGGGCCTGGTCCCTCTCAGTAGTAACTGTCAAAACCTGCTGCCGAGCCTAATCTCTCTCAACCATCAATATCTATACCTGATTGTCCAACTACTGGATCAGTGCATCCCTATGGTCTGGCTGCCCTAGTGGCTGTTGATTTGGGACCTCTCTATCCCCATCTCTCAGCTGATCATCCTGTGCAAGGATCTCATGGATCTCTACCCATGGTGGTGTGGGTGCTCGCAGTGGTATCTGCACCCATGGTGGTGTGCCCTATGCCTGATCCCTAGGTGGTCTCTGATGCGGAGGTGGTCCATCTCCTCCTCTGTCCCCATCCCTGTCCTGATCATCATCACCTGTGCCTCCCTAACCCCTACCTCTAGGCCTCCATCATGGGATGCTGCACCTAGAACTATCAATCTAAGAGGAGGCCAAAACCAAGCTCTGTACTGCTGGGTCACTCCTGCATCTGCTGACCCCTAATCATATGGCCATGGCCTGGCCACTAACTATCGAAATGGGTTGACCCCATGTGGTCTCCATCGTAGTACAGATGAAGATCACCATGTACTAGTCATCAGACCTATCCTGAATATCTCCAAACTACCTGGCCATTTTGTTAGGGAGCTAACGCTTTATCATCATGTGCTCCCTGCTCTAGATCAACCTATCCTGGTAGGCAAAGAACAACTACTCAACATCATCGTACCATGGGCCTACGCCAAGCCAAGGCCTCCATGTAAACTCTGTCATCTCATCGATGAATCGTCGCTAATGGGCAAGGCCACCTTCCCCTATATGTGTGAATGTAGTCTATTCCCCTCTGTAATGCTAGACAATCAGATCATCTAGCTCTAAGGAAACTGGTGCAACCCAAGGACAGAGCACTGCAATACACTCCCATGCCCAGACATGTAGCAACGTGACCCCAATCGCAATGGCCCTTCTATCCAAATAAGTGAACTCATGTAAATTTCTATAAAGTGAGGCCAACATCATTGGCCCCCATGCAAAACACTCTCTCTGGAAGAGTATCCACTCCTATGCCAATCCCCAACTTGGAGTGAAATATCTGCCCCGCCGATCAAGTGCCACAAGACCTAATATGATAGTAGCAACCATGAGTTTGAAGTGGTGCACTGAGCCCCTATACCTCTCTAAATCAATCTAGCCCTCATAAAAGAGGATGGCCTCAAGTCCCATAACATCATAGCATGTGTCTCTCCTGGCATCAACATCGTAAATAACCCTCTCTTTGTGGATGGGTAGCCGTAAGATGTGCCAGACATCCTCAAGTGTAACTGTGGCCTCACCAGTAGGAAGATGGAAGGAGGAGGTCTCGCTATGCCATCACTCCACTAAGGTTGTCATCATCCCTAAGTGGGTCCGAACAGGGTGAACGCATGTAATGTACCAAAGACTAATGGTACCCAAATGCTCCTGAAGCAAATCGGGTAAATCGCCTAGACCACCAAGCATTGAAAATTTGTGCTCTCGAGATTGTAGTATCCCGAGGTCCTCCTGCACAAATAAAGTCACTATGTCAAGTTTCAAAAAAAATCAGACCCTCGAACTGAGTTCCCACTTTCCAAACAACAATTGTGGCATTGTTTGCAATTGCGGCGCTATTTGGAAATTCCAAACTGCGTCGTGGCGGTGTAGTTTGACTGCACTCCCAGGTCCCAGGCTCTAAACTGGCCTGCGGTGGTGCTATTTTCATATGCAGCCAAATTTGGTCAGAAACCCTAACTTCGTAACTGACCCACAGCAGCATTATTCACATATGTGGTGCTCTTTGAGGCTGCACTGTGCCAATTAAGCATTTTTAGCGATGCTATATGGCACCGCTTGACTCTTGACCGACTCTAACCCTATTTAATGAATGTAAAACAAAAAAAATAAAAATCAAGATAGGGGTACATACCACGGGTCCTGCGCCAGTTGGCCACTAGTACACTCATATCCTCTCTAACATGTGTCGGGGAAGTTGTTGTTGCACCATTTCAATCAATGCTCAAAGCTCAAAGTGCAAAAAAACTCTAAAGGCTAAGTGTGAAAGATTAGAAAGTGACCCCTCAAGGTCTATTTAAGCCTAAAAATTAGGGTTTTTTGACCTAATTTGACCACCCAACTAGGGTTTTGGTCCCCTGATCCCATTTTTTCCTGACTAAGGGCCATTTTGCATCTTTTTTTTTGGCATTCTGAGGCATTTCTGACAAGGGCACCTTGTCCTCTTTTTTCACGAGATCACCCAAAAATCCAAATTTTCATCCGATCTCTCAAGGGGGAAATATACCAGCATAATCCTTCTCATTGGGGCAGCAGTGTGGCATTTGAAAAAAATAAAAATTGAACTTTGATCACAACAGTTTATTCTTTGAACCAATGCAACAAGTGCATTGCTTCAAAGAGGGGCAAAATGTAGACACGAAAAATATACAAGTTGATCCTACACACTTGATCCTGATCTTACTAACATTGTTTCTTCCTGAATTATCCCCTTTAGTAATTAATTTAATTGAATAGTCTTTTTTTCATTAAATTCATAACATTTCATCTCTTAATTAAATAAATCAATTTTATCTGGTTAAGTCATTCTCCTTTATTAATTAAATAAATAATTTTATTTAATTAATCCTATCATCCCTCTTTTAATTAAATAAGTTTACTTTATTTAATTAAATCACCAAAGTCTTCTTATTAAATTGGATAGATTAAACCTTAACTAATTTAATCTAACATTATCCCCTTTAGTTAAATAAATCAAAACATTTATTTAATTAAACCTTTCCTCTCAATTTTTTATTTAAATCAACCCATAAATTTAAGTCAAAATTGTCACATCTCCTAAAATCTCATTACATTAATTAATATTTGATTAATTTAATCCCAAAACATGTCACATTCTCTAGATAATGCAACTTGCACAATAAATCAATTATGTTGATTTATTAAATTTCCTATTTTCTCTAAACATGGCATAATGGAGAATATTCACTCAAATTTGAATTCAAATCCAAGTGGATTTTTCCTTCCAACAAAGCATTCACTCCTCTTACATGTCCTTGTGCATTGAGCCAAGTGGTAGTTATTTCATTCTTTTTTCCCTCTCACATGTCATTTCTCAAATTTGAAATTCCACCTAATATCATTTATTGTGCACAATCACAAAAATGTGCTCAACCTTCACCCATTCACATCTTGACAAGTGGCAGTTGGCCATTGGATGTTGAATGATCTCACATTGCTCAATCTCACTAATTCTTCCAAATTTGAAATCTATAAATGAGAGACTCTTTCGTTCATTCATCATCCACCTTTTCAATGCAAAGTTATTATCTTCACATTAGAGCAATTTCATATCATTTCTTGAGCATTTTCCATCACCATAGCTAGGTTATTGCATGTTTTCTCAAGGAGCTCATCATTTTTCTTCACCATCAAGTGGATCAAATCATCAAAGCTTACAAAGGATTTCGGAAAGGGCCAATTTCTACACATAATTGGCACCAATTCCCCCATGGGATTGATAGTTTGTTCATTAAAATAGGATTCATTTACTTTCATTTGTATTGTTCTTCATTTTCTTCCTATGTTAATGTTTCAAACTAATTTCATGGGGAATCCTTGTCTTAACTTGTATTTCAATCTAATAATGTGCTTGTTTGCCATGTTTGTGCACGTATAGGATTGGGGTTCACAATGAGAATATTAATTCTTTGAAGGTTAACAAAAAGGTTATTTTTATTCTTAATTTGGATCTTGTAAAGTCTTATGATCATGTGTATTGACATTTCATGCTAAAGAAATTAAAAGCTTTTGGTTTTGTGGATAAATTATTATAGCTTATTGGGTAGCTAATTTCAATTGCTAATTTTTGTGTTGGTTAATGGTTATCCTTGTGCCTTTTCATTTTTTAAAGAGGTTTTAGGCAAGGTGATCCTATATCACCTTTCCACTTTATTATTATAGTGGAAATTCTTGGTATATTTATTCAAAAATCTATTAATGAAGGATCTCTCAAGGGTCTTTTTCCTTCCTCTTCCAATCAATTTTTTTCTTAGAAATAATTTGTGGATGATACAATCATCCTTAGAGAGGCATCGGTTGTGGAGGCTAAATATATTCAATGAATTTCATAGAAGTATGAATCTTCTTCTACCTGTAGAAAGTATGTTTTCCTAAAAGAATAATTTTCTTTCTTAACACCCCAAAGAGGATGAATCCAAAAATAGCTCAGATTCTATAATGTGAGATTGGAGATTTTCCCTCTATTTATCTAGGTTTCCCTCTTTGTACTAATATTGTTCCTAAATAATTGTGTAGGGGTTTCATAGATAAGTTTAACTCAAAGCTAGTTGGATGGAAAGGTGCTTTGCTTAGTCAGGCTAGAAAGGTTCAATTGATCAAATCTACTTTGCAAAATCTTTTGGTTTATATGATGAGTATCTTTCAAGTTCCTAGGAAATTTATGGATAAGATTGAGAGCATTCAAAAAAAATTCTTATGGTCTAGAGTTGAGGAAAAAGGTAGAATGCATTTAGTCTCTTGGGATGAAATTTGTAGATTCAAAAAGCATGGTGGATTGGGAATTACAAAAATTAAGGAATTTAACTTAGCCCAAACCCTCTTCTTGGGGGTAAGGAATGGTTCTTTATTCTTGCTAGTAAGTATTTGTGTGGTATTAATAGGTTTAGAGTCCTTCTAGCAGAAGGTGTTTCTCCCTCTTGGGGTTCTTCTTTGTGGAATTCTATGATAGATAGTAGATAAATTGTCTCTCTAGTCTTAGATAGTCTCTCGGTAATGGGTAGAGCATCCTCTTTTGGGAGGATTGGTGGATTGGAAATGGTCTTCTTAAAGATGAGCCCTGGTTGGATATTTTTAAAGAAATTTGTGTTCACTCCTTTGGATCTTTGTGGCTGATTATATTGTTGAGAGAAATTGCAAAAGGATCCATGAAGTGCATCACGAGTTGGAGTCTCTCTTCAACTTCTTATCCTTGATTCATCTTTTGGTCTTCTCTCCTATTGATAAGGTGGTGTGGAAATTCTCTTCAAAGGGTAAATTTTTAGTAGCCTTTTCTTTTTATAACTAGACTAATGTCTTTGGCCCCTCCCCCCTCTGGGCTAAGTTGTGGTTGTCGAAGTTAACTCCTAAAGTGAGTTTTTTTTCTAGTTACTTTGTCAAGATAAATTATTGACTATAAACAATCTATGGAAAGGGGGCTTTATGATGATATATGTTATATATGTGAAGAGGCTTTAGAGGATGCCTCTCATATTATTGTTGGATGCAGTTTTGACTTTGCTATTTGGGCTCTTGTGCTACATCTTTAGAGTTTAAGTTGGGTCTTCCCCTCTTCTGTGGCTGATTTGTGGTCTCAAAGGTTAGCTCCTTCTTCCAATCCCCCTCTTTCCTTTCCCTGGTTGCTTATTGTGCCACACATAGCTTTTATATTATGGAGGGAAAGAAACAAGAGGATTTTATGTAATGTTTCACTTCCTCATCTTTGGATTTCATTGAATATATGCTCGGCTATTAAGGAGAATTTTCTCTCAGAAGTGGTTCAAGTTAATCTTGTAGGTCCTAAGGTTTTTCTTTTTTATTATGACTTGCTGGTGGTTGATCATTGGGGCCTTCCTTTTGACATCTCTTAGCCTTTGTGGAAGGATAAATCTTCTAGGGATGGTGTGGTTTGGTAAGATCCTCCTCAAGATTAGATCAAAGTTAACTTTGATGGTTTTTCTAAAGTAAATATGGGACCTACTGGTTGTGGTAGAGTGTTACATGACTCTCATGGAAGTCTTTTTTCTATGGTGTTGCTCCCTTAGGGAACCTAGAAAAACTACATTGTGGAAGCTATTGCAGCCTATCATGGCCTATAGCTAGCTCTAGAAAAGGGATTAAAAAGAATTTGGTTGTAAGGAGACTCTTTAAATATTATCAATTGCCTTAATATGGTTCAACCTTCTTAGTCAATTGAGAGTATCATAGAGTATATCTCTATAAAACACATTTGATGAGTTTTATGTATCTCATGTTTATCATGAAGCTAATAGGGTGGTCAATGGGCTTGCCAATATTGGGGTGTCCTCTCGTCCTAAGTGATGGGATTCACATGACATTGTGCCCATTGAAATTCAAAATCTCATCAAATATGACAAAACGTTATAAGACAAATGGACTTTTAAGACCTAGAGGGATTTTCTTATTACTTCATAATTCCCTCATTAAGTTGAAAAGACAAGTGAAGCTCCCCTTATGTCTAGATTATGATGGCATAGCCTATAGAAATATTTCACAAGTAATGGTAATGATGAAATTTAGTCCTTATGTTGTCAGTAACACATGGATTATGGGTGCTTGTTTCTACCTTTTTCTATGTGTTTCAATTTTTCATTTGTGTGTGATTCACTTATAGGAGAAACCTGCATTTAGTTGTGCACAATTAGCCATGGGGGGTGACATGTGTAGACTAGAGATGGTAACCTATCAAGAGAGTAAATAAAATGAGTTGGTCTAGGAGATATTGGAGAAAAGGGGGTGACCCCTTACATACATAAACTTTATGGGTTTGATTCCAAAATATCCCAAGAATTTGTAAATGGCTAGAGTAACAAAGTGTTGAGAGTCTTTGGCATGGATTTTACTATAATGGAGGATATTATTGCTAAGATCACTGGTTTATCTTCTCAGGGAAGGAAATTCTATAGAGAAAGGTTGGCTTCAAAATCAATCTTGACCATTTTTTTTAAAGGTAAGAAGAGGGAGATACTAAAGAAATTAGATTGTAGTAGATACGATAGACACTCCATCGATCCCATTTGGGGGATGTGGTCATTACATTAATGAGATATTTAATTATTGATGGAAATTTTTTTACTCTCTAAGAATTTTATTTTATGCTTCTTAATCACTTTTGGCATAAAAAATTGGTTTCATTCCCATATTATTTTCTCTTTTTGTTGGAAAATGGGATAATGGAATTAAAAAAACCCTAACAATCCCTTTTGACATGAGGGTTTAATTCTATAGATAATAGAAGATGCCAAATCTTATTATATTATTGAAGTTTCTAAAATGGCTAGATCTCATTAGGTTAAGGATCTCCCATCAGATTATGAAACTAGAAATGACTCTAAGGGTAAGGTTAGAGTGGATGAAGGGTTAGGTTTTATAGAAGTGTACTCTATTTCCTAGGATGAGTTTGAAAAAATTATTGGGAAATGGGCTAAGAAGGATGCTTTGTCGTCTTTGCTGAGTGGCTCTCACATGGATTTGGATAATGAGGAGACTCCTTTGGTTTCTTCCAAGAATAAAGGTAAGAAGGATCTTGATATTTTTCCTATAATGGCTTCCTGTAGAAAGAAATGGGACCAAATCTCTAAAAAGGAGGAGTCATCTCTTCCTCCAAATGTTAAAAGGAAAATTTTGGAAGTGGAAGGTGTGAAAGGGGTTAACGGTAAGAGTTTATTGGTGAGGAAAAACTTGAAATTTTGTTTTGGTAAGGACCAGTATGGAAAGGAGAAGGTCTAATATGTTATGTGACAAAGGAAGGGAATCTATATAAGTTGGTGGATATTGATGTGGGTACTCATGCAAATAGGGCAGGAAATGTCTTTATGGACTTTGATGATTCGCTTACTATTGCTAAAAAAGCTCTTGGTTTTATGGGTAAAGATTTATTTTTTCTCAAGATGATATTCTTTAGGAGGTTAAGCCTAAGGGGTCGATCAACTTGCAAGATTAGTCTATTAATTGGGAGAAGGTTGATTTTAATGTTATCATCAGGATGATGAAGGATAGGACTAAGAGTCTTTTTAAACTCTTCAAATGGCTCCTTTTTGAAGTGAAATAGATAAATTTAAAGTTAAACTCAAGATGGATAATATCAATGTAGGTATTGTTAACAATATAAAAATGGAGATGCTGATTTATAATAAGATCAAGAATATGAATTTAGTTATTAATAGGGTGGCCGATGATGCTTCAGAATTGGAGAAAGATCATGAATCCAGACTAACTTCTCTTGAGGATAAGATTAGTAAGATTCATGAAGACCTGAGTACTTTGGTGCATGTTGGCCAAGCTTCTCTACATTATAGTGTGTAGGGGTTGTCTATGTTGAATGAGAAAGCATGTAAGTGGATGTGGGACCCACTAATTAAGGGGAAAGAAGTTGATGAAGTGGAGGTTGATGGTCTAAAAGGGGGTTTGAATAAGGGTACAAATAATGGCCCTTTCATTCAAAACAAGAGAAATACAAATAAAAATGTTGTGATACTAGCTCTAGAACTGGAAAAATTTATCGAGATGAATGATAAGTTTATTTTTAAGGATTTGGAGGCAGCGAGGATCTTTAAGAATCTACAATAGTTTCATTTTTTGTATTCTTTTTTGTTGATAGTTTTCTTATGGTTTGCTGATGGACTTGTAATGCTTTTTCTTTGTAGTAGAATTTTTGGCTTGAGGCTACTTGTTTTCCCTAGCTTTTCTTTTTAGCATCTTATTTTTTGTGTAAATGGTTTTAGGGCCTCTTCAAAACACACTAACACTCTCTTCACCTTGAAAAAACTATAATAATACCTATAGATATATAAAATAAAACAATAAAACTATTGTTATTTTACAACTTATTAGCACTTCCTTTCCATAATCTAGATGTCTATCTAAATACATTATGAGTTTATGAATTACATCTTATGTAATTGGCCCATTATTCTTTATAAATTTGAGATATCTCAAATGGGCTGCCTAGGTGTCAAAACATGAAAGAAATGATAAAAATGTCTAATTCTTGGTATAATTGCTGATTTCCTTTGTCTTAAGTATTTTTCACCTTTCAAACTTTTACTTTTTCTCATATCTTGATACCTTCTTGAACAATAGGAAAATGTGCGCTTTATAACCTAGGTCATAGAATGCCACTTTTCTCCTAAGGTCATTCAAGATGGTCCTAGGAGCCCTAATTGGATTGAATAACAACCTCACAAGGTGAGTCAATTCACAATGAGGAGGACCTAGAAAGGGGTTCTTTTCAACTTTAAGGGGTTCACCACCAAGAAAATGCTTGGAAAAAGATAATTGAATATTCGACCCACAAAATCAAGCAATGCAAGTCAAAAAATGAGTGAAAATGATTAAATTAAGCTACACCAAGTTAGGGTATATGTACTTGGGAAGTTTGGAGATGTAATGAGGATTCTGGAAATGCAAAAAAGTTGTCAAAATATGTTATGAAGGACTAAGGCACCCAAGGTGGCGTATTAGTCCCATTGCTATTTTTTGGGGTGAATACAAAATCTTTGGATGTTGAAACACGATCCCAAAGAATCTCTAAAAAATACCTTGTGGAGGACTAAGATGACCAAGGTGGCATATTAGTCTTGTTCTAAATTTATGAAGACTCTGAATGTAGTCCTGAGCTCCAAGGTCTACACTTGCTTCTCCCAAAATGTGAGGTCTTGAAACATCCAAATCTAGCCTATAGGTGAGTTTCTGTGAAGATGACAACTTTTCAATGCAACTTTTGCAACTTTTCAATCTTGCACTCCAAATGATCCTCAAGTCTTCAACCTAAATCTTCGATGATGTCTTGTGAAGAAAATCTACAATCTACCATGTAGTACCCATGAAGAATGTAGATCTTGAATCCTTGTATTTTATGTGAACAATGGTCGTAGATAGATCTTCAATGCTACATCCACAATCTTGGCTCAACAACATCAATGGATGCACTAAACCCTTGACATGATGCTAGAATCTAGATGATGGCTCCAAATACTTGATGAATTTCTCTTGAATGCTCTTGTGGACTCCAACTTACTAATAGGAATGCTCTCACAATAGACTGGTTGAAAATGAGTGAAGGAACCTTATATTTATACTTATTCATACTTAATATCCTGAAATTACACCACAACAAGCCAAAATATGAGATCATTAATTAAAGGAGGCTAAATCCCACCCGAATTTGAAATTGGACCCCAAAAATAAGCCTAGGAGGACTAATATTCCCTAGGTGGCGTCTTAGTCCTAAGGCTCAAATCTTGGGGCACAAAATAAAAAAAGGGTCCCAGGACCCATGGAGGACACAGATGCCCAAGGTGGCATATTAGTCCTAGTCCACAAATCAGGGACACATAGAGAAAAACATTAAATGATCATTTATATTTTGATGTTTTTTAGTATTTTCCATAAAAATATATAGTTTATTAGGGTTGTGGATGAAAAATAGGACTGGCTAAGCCATAAAGAAGCATAAATAAAGCAAGGTGAGCCCAAAAAAGTATGAAAATGCAAGGGTGTTCATTTTACTACACTACATTTAGCCCCCACTTCAGTGAGAGGATGAAATCGCTTCAAACTCACACTAAAGTAGCCAACCACGCAATCAAGAGGGGTTCAAGTGTACCAATGTTAGTAAGATAGGATGGCAACAATCAAGAGGGATGGTTAAGCCCCCAAGGTTGAGATCCTATGAAAAACCAACATAGGCACGAAGGAAAATACATGTGGATGATATATGAAGCCATAACCAAATTTACAGCATACATCATCAAGGATAGAAAAAGAAAAATGAAAAATGAACAAAAAAAAAAAGGAAAATACCACGGATCAAGCTTCAACTGGTCATCCAATGTGGTGGATCAAGTCTAGGCTAAAGAGTATTACAAGTGGAATGCACTATCCACTATGCAAACAAAATGCATGTTCACAAGGGCTAGTGGGAGCTAGTTGTCCACTAGGTGAGACCTAGGAAGTCCATACCAATGTCTACCCCCATGACTATGATAAGGACAAAAAAGTATGCTCACACGGGCTAGTGAAGCTAGTTGTTCACTAGGTGAGCCCAGGGGGGACCATATCAAAGCCATACCTCCATGAATTTAATAAGGTGCAAAGAGAAAATGCAACAAGGAAGAGGGATATTAGAAGGGATTTTTCTTAGTTCATGCAAGGTCTCATCTTAGGGAACATTTTTCTTAATGTATCCAAGAGAGGACACACCAAATAAATATCACACTCTCAGAGGAAATCAAACCCAATGACACCACCAAGAAAAGGACGCATCACAGGAAGAAAGAAAATTATGCAATGAAACATGAGTGTCGATGTATGCCTCCACTTTAAAGCAGTTGCTAACACCATTACTGTGAGAAATTTCTTTAAAGTAGAAGAAGACATGAGAGCTTATTTAGAAAGCGCTATGCCAAGTCATATGTTTCTGATAAGCTACGTCATGAAAAGGGAAATGGTTTCCCCCAAAATGTCATAGGTGAGTCAACTTAAGGCATGTTGCCCACATTCCAAGCTTTCTCTTAAATGTAGATGAAAGGTGGTCAACTTGCCAAATGAAACAATGACAAGCAACATACGAGGACAAGGCTATCTAACCTATTTCCCCCACTTAGTGTAGGATAAGGGTGAGCCAATAAGAAGCATGCTAGAGTGAAAATCAATATCAATTAGAGGAAATAGGTGCCCCCAAATAAGGAAGAGCACCAAACTCCTTAAGATGTTGGATTTTTCTACTCAAAGCTTTACATTCATTCGTAGAATGACCATGAACTCTATGGTATGCACAAAATGAAGTCTTGCAATAAAATTTCTTTCATGTTCTTGGATGGAGGGATATCAAATTATCTTGGAGGAGTTCTCAACAAGATACTTTCTTTACCAAAGGTAGGAGATGTTTTATTATTTTAAAACAAAGATACCTCTTTCTTAGTATAGGATGTCATACTTACACAAGACAATTTATATTGTGAGATTTTGTTCTTTCCTTTACTGGAGGTTGTAAAATCTGATGAAGTCAAATCATTAGTGTTTTGTGTGATGACATTGACATTAAGCAAATATTTCTATGTTTCTTGCAAATGATAATAGTCAAGACCACTAGTGTTGCTATGAAGTGTAGGATTATTTATTTCTATCAAACGACAATAACCAAGACCATTAGTTATTTCTTGTGTGTTAGGCTCTATAGGGACACATATATCTTGTTCTCTAGCACCACATCCTTCTCCACTATATCCAAGTTGTTTCATCATCTCATAAACTTTTCCATAAAGGATTTTCATTTATCTAGCATAAAATGGTTGTTGATAGTTAGTTTCATCAAATTTTGTCATATAATTTGTTGTCTTTTGTTCTAAAGTGGTTGAGGTGGATACTTTCAAAGGGTCTTCTGAATTTTGTGTTGAAATTAATTCTTTTTGTTTTCCCTTGTCTAAATCTTTGTTGATGATCTTGTATTCTCCCATGAATGTATGTTCAAAATCTAAGAAACCCCAATCATCTCCTAAGAGCTTCATGACTTTTTCAATGTGCTTTCTATTGGTGTTTTAATTTTCCAGCTAGGCTTTGAAATTCTCTAAGAGGTATCCAACCTCTATATTAAAGAACCACAAAGGCTAGTGGCCAACTGATAGGAAATGGAATGGATACACATTTCCCCTACACTTCAGGCTCTGTAAGACCTAGGGGGCTAACCCTTTAGCAACATCTAACAATCTAGACACACAAGTAACAAGATATTGCTTAACAGATTATGTTCTCATAGAATTGCTGAGGAACCTAAAATATCACTCAAAATTGGCTAACATCTTGAGTAAATTTAACTAACTAGCATGGAGAACATGGAAAACACAACTCAACAAAACATATTTGAAATAGTTTTTAATTTAAAGAGTTGGGACCAAACTGAAAACAATAGAAACATGATAATGGGCCAGTGCCATAAAAATGGGCTATGGAGTCATATAACTAGAATTCATCTTTTAGTGTTGAATATGATCTGAAGGTCTTGCAAATGTTGTCACATTATGAAAACTAGACCACTATAGCTTTCTCTGATAACTCTACTTATAAATCCACCTGAAACATAGCACTCCTATCATATTTGTCAAAGCAATTATAATATCCCTGAACAATAGGCAATAATAAAAGTAGCTTGTGCTTTATTAAAGAAATTACACCATTCATAGAAGAGAAGGCAACAACAAATGTAGCTCAAATGAAACAAATGTGCATGAAAAGATAGATAATTTTATTGTTGAATCCAAAATAGCATTACAGTTCAGCCATGGAGACAATTATCAACAAAAAATCAACATAACAGAACAATTCAGAACACACACTTTTAGATTAAATGACTAATAGTCATATTTCCCCCTAGCTTTACAATTTATACATAGCTTCTGCTTGACTTACAGAGCTTTCATAAATTGGAACCCCTTACAATTGAGAAGAGAAAAGAAGATATAGAAGAAGAGAAGCAAACAGGAGCACGACTAAACTTGATCCATAAATGCCATCTGGAAGCTTCACTTACCATTGATCAAACTGAAAAGAATATCTTCTCTTTCTTCCGTTGCAGCAAAAAACTTTTTTTCTCAAAAACTGCCCCTGCTCAGCATTGCCTTGCAACTGAAAATGTGCCCATGTGGAGAATCTCAATCATTTACCCAAATCCTAGAGAAAACCTCATTCCCGCACAAAATTCTATTTCTATTCTCTTTTAGTTGCTACAAATTATTTTTACTTCTCAACCAATATAATTTCTCTTTGCATTAAAATATTTTCCCACTTTATAATGTTGTAGTTTTGTTTTCCTCCTTAATATTTCAGCTCCTTTGACTTGTTGCATATTAAAATCCAACACATATTGGCCCTTTAATTATTATAAAATGAATATTAAATTCATTTTACCCAAATCCATTTACATTCTATTCCTCAACAAAAAAATTGCTTGCTCACATATTGAATATTAAATTCACTTTACATTGACCTAGGCAAAAAATACAAAATTACCTCGTGCCTCCATTTCTAACTTGGATTTTTAAACTAAAGAATTTAAATATTGCATTTGCAGAATATTTAAATCACGGGCCCACCACTTATTTAAAATATTTGGCCACAGTATTTGGAGGCATCATAAAAGTTAACTTTCAAAAGTGAAAACCATTAAAAAATATCCGGCAAATGCATATCTTACCTGTGAAAATTTCACTTTAATGAATTTTCCCTCCTTCTGGAATTCTTTGCACACCTTGCACCTTTTTCATGATGTGACCATTCCCCTTGTGAGGCTTGCGAGGTTTTCCCTAAACTTCTCCTTTGTTCGTTACTCTCTGTAGACTCAAGACCTTCAATCATGGCAGCCATTGCTCATCCTAGCGCAAGGGTCTCCATGTTGCACAAGCTTCTATCTTATCCACTGGTTGCATTTGAAGTACTATGATAGCATTTCTGTGAATGCACCCACAACAGTGGCACCCCTCTATTTCATTTGCTTAAAGTTTCAGAAGACTCCATTAACAACCCTGCCTTTTAATATGGTTCAGGATTATTTCCATTTCAATTCTTGTTGGTTGCACCATCAGTTGTCACTCAAGCTCCATGTGTGCAAAGTATATATGTGCCAATTTTACCCACACACCTGGTATATGAATGCAGACACATTTATATTGTAAAGAGAACTAAACCATGGCAGGCAGGTAAGGAGGACACAATCAAAGGGGCGCCATCCAACTCATTCACTGCCAGCATATTTTCTTAAAGGCTCCAAACATTTGCTTGAGAGCTTCTAAAGCATTTTTAATAAATACATTTTGTGCACCTACAGTTTCATGCTAGTTGTGCATCCTACTCCTTGGTGACCAACACACCCTCCATTTCAATGTGCAAGAGAAACAAGTTGATCACGTTTGCTTCACAATTTTTTAAGGCATTTTGAATGCATTTGTGTGTCCTTCATTTTCTTTGGCTATTTATCCCCTACACTAATGTTTCCATCCTCACATTACCTAGCAGAAGCCCCTCTTCCATATGTTGGTCGCGCCCCTTACCTTTCATTGCATCTACATTTGATGGATGCACATACCCTATTCCAGGTAGCGCACCTCTTCTTTATGCATTGATGGATGTCCATGCCTGCAACTTCAAGCTGTGCCCCTTGCAGTATAGACTCACCAGCATATTCAAACCTCTTCTCTTTGTCCTCATGCACCTTGCATTCCAAAACTTTTGTGTGACACAAACCTTATCTAATAATGGCATAAAATACTGCCCTTCCCCCTTGTGGATTCATTCACCTCTTAGCATGGTGTCAACCTCATTATAAATTCCATTGTCAAAGAACTACTTCATGTTTTCCAGTTGACATTTGGAGTATCTAACTGGTCAATTTGATTTATTGTTAACACAAATGTTGTTTGCAAGTACAAATTTTCTTTATTTTATTTGAAAATCCCCATTTGATCTCAATAAAAAAAAAATGATGGCAAAAATCATACTAAGGCCTTCACCTTCTCTTACCAATCTTTGACAATCCTTCTTTCAAAAAGTGTGGCTTGCATCAACCTCATTGATTTTTTTTATAACTCCCATATCATTACTCATTCGATGCAACCTTCTTATCTACTAAGTATTACTCATCAATTCAAAATTTAACTTGATCTTATGAAGGCAATGATATTCACTGACCAATTCAAAATAGATTACTTGACGGGATTATAACATTGGAACCATTATAGGTTCATGACCATGCAAAGCATGTCGGGCCCCATGTGGGTCCGGCAAAAAAAAAATCATTTTCAAACAAGTTTCATCCTCAAACAATCTGACATTGCCTTTTGAATACTTCTGAAGTTTAAAAATGAGTTGGGTCATCATCAAAATCCATTTTCTGACAATTTTGGAAAATGGGCAAAACTGACCTAGTGGGCTCTAGAATCAATCTGGGAAACTAGTTAAACGACCTCGTGAAGCAATGAGAACGTGAAGACATATAAAAATTTGATCTCAGAATACAGTACAACAAACGGCCTGAAAAAAGGAAACCCGAGGAACCAGGTATTAATTGGCAAGGTTGCCTAGTCAAGCTTTTCTGAAACAATAGTTGTTCTGAACCAATTAAAACTCATTCAACTGGTGATTTGTAAAAATAGTGAATCAACTCCTGGCGAGCTGCCATTAGACACATAATTTCATTAAGGTACCCTGAGCATGTGTGCAAAAGGAATTTTCTTGAATTATCACAGGTCAAAAGATATTGGCGGTCGAATTTGACCACTTCGAAAGGCTGTCAGGAATGCAGATGTGAAACCGAACAAATTGCATTTGGTTTCGATCTGCTAAAAATAGCAAATCAGATAATGAGGGTCTGAAAAATAACACCCAAGATAATTTAGGTAAGAAGAATAGATAACAACATTCATTCTGACATGACAGTCATCTGGTTGTGAAATCCAAGCCCAAACAGGAGGCAACTTTGCAGAATTGAACGTCTGCAAATAGCAGATTAGTGTGAAAACCCTCTAGCTTTACTTTTTCAAAACCCTAACAAAACTCACTGTGGGAAGCTGAAAACTGACATGCATATTCACATATGTCAATTGAATATATCTACAAATGCATTTTTCTTGGAAATCAACAGGCCTCAAAATACAATCCTCCAAAGTGGGTCTCCTAAGCAGATTCTTCAAGTGCACTTCTGAGAGTGCAGAGGCAAATTTTTTAAATAGGCATCTCAAATTTGCAAAATTTGAGAGTTCCATCAGTGGCTTCGACTAGGGATGTATGCCCCCTATGGGCACAACAAGATTCCAGATCTCTAGAGAGTAGACCAAAAGTTGAGTCTATTATGTGTCCTCAAACTATTCCTTCATTCAATTTTTTGTTTTTTAACTTCATTTAGTGACCCCAAGCCACCAAATGAAAAAAATGGGGATCAACATTTACCTCTGTCAAACACCAATCTGTAAAAAGATTTGATCTCCCTTAACTCATGCTTGCCTCTATCAAACCAAAACAATATAGGTGACTGTATTTTTGCAAACATCAATACTAAACTGCCCTTATGCAAGTGAAAACTTGTTCCCTGTTCAAATTTGTCATCAAGTGGCAACCAAATTATATAGGCCCCATCACTGTCCATCATTTCACTTTTTGATTTTATATCAAGTGGCAACACTTGAAACTGGTGATCAAGAGCACATGAAAATACAGTCTTATCACATTCACTAACCCCTTCATAATGATCATGTTTAAAGGAGATTCCATCACTAAAAAGAAACATGCAATCATCATGGTTGTTGAACAAAAATTTATCATACATCTGTATCTCCTCCAACTGAAAAATACCATAGGTCGGATTGTCATCATCCAAGCACCACAACCCAAACACATTATCATGTGCTTCAAGAATCTGAAAATCAGATTTGTCAACACCTAAAATATTTTCATCTTCATTCACATCATGAAATTCAACAAAAACATCAACCTCCAATGCATGAGTAGTGTTATTTATCTCGAGCTCACACATGATGTTAGTTTTATTCTTTAAACCATCATGCAATTTCATATAGGATGCTTCATACATAGATTCAGACCATTCAAAAGTTGACCCTAAATCAAGGTCTTCGCATTCATTCTTCACAACATGTCCAATGCTATCATTTTCAGGAGTAATAGGGTTAGAAAAGAAAACTTCATGTGCACTTTCATCTGATAGGCATACTGACCCATGTACAAGAGACTCACTGTTATCTGAAAATTGTTCATTAGCAATGAAATTAACACCTTCATTCTTTGTCTCACCAATGCATTCCTTATTCAAAGGAAACACATCCATTTTCAAACTATAAATATGAGAGAGATCATCATAGCAAGGTCCACATTCAATCTCATACTGATTGACATCACAGCCACTACTATCTGGATCATATGGCTTCTCTTCACATTGATCAATAAGCATTGCAATTTCAACACAATCTGAAAGTCTACCAAATTGTTTCACATTATCTATGGATGATAATGTTGATTCTAGATCCATGTGATTGTCACTACAACTTGATCATTCACAACTGAATTCTTTCCTTCATTAGTGTGCACATTATAATTCTTTTCATATGTAGCTGACATTTCCATCTTTGTTTCATATAAACAATCATGGACAACAAAGATATAAATAGGTTCTTCAACATCTTCATCACTTCCAACAGTACTATGTGCATGATCAGAAAATTGAACATATATATGTTCATCCTTAGATTATTAATCATTGACAGAATCCACATGCTCCATTGATTTCAAACTCGGACTACATTCCAAGTCTATCTCAAGTGTAATTTGATCATTCACTGGTGAATAAATGACTTCATCAGTGTCCATATCATTATATCCATTGTGTGAAGAACATACCTCTAAGTCATTCTCATAAGAGCTTTCATAATCATCATAAGAACAATCAGTTTGGTTGTTATCTACATCCTCATCACAAGAAGACTTATCACTGTACAAACCATGCTCAAATTCTTTAGAGTGAGCCCTTGTACTTTCATCTTCAATGTCTTGTTCACTACCTTGAGAAAGAATGCCATCAGAAATTGTATCATCTTCACTAACCAAAACATGACATGGAATGATGACCTTCATCTCTTTTATTTCTTCATCATTCAAGGTATTACAAGAAAAAAAATTATACATATTTATTTTTTCATCATACCATGCATCTTCCTCTTCATTACTCCTGCAAAGATCTACACATGTGTTGATTATAAGATGATTACAATTAATGTCCTTATTCATACAACATGTATCTTCATTCTCTGATACACTCTTTTCATTCTTGTGTATCATGTTTTGATTTTCTTGAATAGGATAGCTACTAACTTCATTTTGAGACACTGCATTTTGATGAAATTCAACATGAAGTTCATTAGGATCTATAGATCGTGATGATGGAGAAATTGGAGCAGCAACATCACTACCCTCTTGACAAGAACTTTTATTATCTAATCCATTAGTTATATTTTCTTGAGGTGTATTAGGATGACCAACATTCATAGCCCTATGTCCTTTTAGCATTGAGTATCTCAAATTGTTCTCAATGTCTATAGCCATCTGATATGCTTGGTGTAGGGTTGTAGGTTCTTTATCCCTAAACAAATAACTCATCTTTTTGTAAAATGCTCCTAAATATACAACCAAACATTCAACATCATTTGGCCTTATGTTCTTCGGGATCTTTCTTATGATCATTGAAAACTTGAGATTAAAAGATGAGACTAACTCGTCTTTTCCTTTCTCCATGTTCATGAACTTTTTCCTTACCAAAACAGGGTTAATCCTCTCTCTATAAACTTCTCCATGAACACTGCCTTGAGCTCTTCCCATGAATGAATGGAAGAGGCTGGTAAATAAGAGAACCATTCTCTTGCATCTCCTCTCAAGGATTGAACAAATAACCTCATGATCACATCCTCGTGATCAATCTCTTAATCATCCATCACATTACTGAACTCTTGTAGATGCTTATTTTCTGATTCAACCTTATCACCAATGAACCTTGGTAACTTATTTCTAACTTTAGCTGGAATATCATTTGGGTAACCACTAAGGCTACTGAAATTGATAGCTCTGTACCTTCCAGTGTTGAAACCTCTTTGAAAATCTAGCTGGGACTGATCACAAACCACAGTTCCATCCGGAACCATACTAGGGTGCATGTATTGAGGCATCTTGATATGCCCTTTTCAAAATTCATATATCAACTCTATAGTTGATAATTCATTTCCCTATTTCTACCTTTCATAACAATCTTAGAATACCATAATGCATGATTCAAATGCATTTACACATAATATCTATTTATTGGGCAAATTTCAAGAACAAGCATACTTCTCCAACAAGATACATATAGGCTGTAGATTACAACTCAGAAGTATGCACACAAAGTATTATTGTTATTTTTCTCTTTTAGTGCTAATCACTCAATAGGGAACCCAAGTTTTTCCTAAAATGTTCAAATATGGTTTTCATACTTAAATTTCTTGAAAACCAAAAGTGAAGAATACTTGGGAACTTTTCAGCTACTACAAATTGTCTTCCTGACTGGTAATATTTGTAGATCTAGAACTTTCTTCAAATTTTCAACAGGTTCTATTAAAAGAGTCACCACCTCTTTTCATAGAGGACTAAACTTTAAGCAGTATGAAGTTCTTTCACATATAAACTTCTTTATGAGTTCCTTTCCACCAGAAGAGCACCACAAATTACAAAACTGTCTAGGTTCAATGCAACAAATTCTTCTCCGAGGTTGTAATCCTTCAAACTTTGAACTAAATTCAGAATGAAAAATAATAATATGACTCTATGCAATGAATCTTAAGGCTATATTTTGCAATAAGAATTTTCCCAAATTATTCCCAATGGAGTCACCATTCTGTTTGTGTTTTAATTTTCCAGCTAGGCTTTGAAATTATCTAAGAGGTAGCCAACTTCTATATTAAAGAAACACAAAGGCTAGTGGCCAACTGACATGAAATGGAATGGATACACATTTTGCCAGTACTTCAGGCTTTGTAAGACGTAGGGGGTAACCCTTTAGCAACATCTAACAATCTAGACACACAAGTAACATGATATTGCTTAACAGATTATGTTCTCATTGAATTGTTGAGGAACCTACAATATCACTCAAAATTGGATAACATCTTGAGTAAATTTCACTAACCAGCATGGAGAACATGACAAACACAACTTAGCAAAACATATTTGAAGTGGTTTTTGATTTAAAGAGTTGGGACCAAACTAAAAATAGCAGAAACATGATAATGGACCAGTGCCATAAAAATGGGCTATGGAGTCATATAACTAGCATTCATCTTTCAGTGTTGAATATTCTATGAAGGTATTGCAAATGTTGTAACATTATGACAACCAGACCACTGCAACTTTCTCTGATAACTCTGCTTATAAATCAACCTCAAACAGAACACTCTTGTCACATTTGTTAAAGCAATTATACTATCCCTAAACAATAGGCAATAATAAAAGAAGCCTGTGCTTTATTAAAGAAATTACACAATTCATAGAACAGAAGGCAACAAAAAATGTAGCTCAAATGCATAAAATGTGCATGAAAAGACTTAGATAATTTTATTATTGAATCCAAAATAGCATTATAGTTCAGCCATGGAGACAATTATCAGCAAAAAATAAACATAACAGAATAATTTAGAACACACACTTTCAGACTAAATGACTAATATTCATATTTCCCCCTAGCTTTACAATTTACCCATAGCTTTTTTCTGACTTACAAAGCTTTCAGAAATTGGAACACCTTATAATTGAGAAGAGAAAAGAAGATATAGAAGAAGAGAAGAAAACAGGAGCAACCCTAAACTTGATCTAGAAATTCCATCTAGAAGCTTCATTTACCATTGATCAAACTGAAAATAATATCTCCTCTTTCTTCCTTTCCAGCAACAAACTTATTCCCTCAAAAACTGCCCCTGCTCATCATTGCCTTGCAACTGAAAATGTGCCCATGTGGAGTATCTCAATCATTTACCCAACTCCTAGAGAAAACCTCATTCCCATGCAAAATTTTGTTTCTGTTCTCTTTTAATTGCTGCACATTATTTTTACTTCTCAACCAATAGAAATTCTCTTTGCATTAAAATATTTCCCCACTTTATAATGCTGCAGTTTTGTTTTCCTCCTTAATATTTCAGCTCCTTTGACTTGTTGCATATTAAAACCCAGCACATATTGGCCCTTTAATTATTATAAAATGAATATTAAATTCATTTTACCCATATCTATTTACATTCTATTCCTCAACAAAAAAAATCCTTGTTCACACAGTGAATATTAAATTCACTTTTCATTGACCTGGGCAAAAAATAAAAAATAACCTCGTGCCTCCATTTTTAACTTGGCTTTTTAAAATAAAGAATTTAAATATTGCATTCACACAATATTTAAATCATGGGCCCACCGCTTATTTAAAATATTTGGCCACAATATTTGGAGGCATTGTAAAAT
Organism: Sequoiadendron giganteum; assembly: GCA_007115665.2. Lineage (NCBI taxonomy): Eukaryota > Viridiplantae > Streptophyta > Pinopsida > Cupressales > Cupressaceae > Sequoiadendron > Sequoiadendron giganteum. The sequence continues at coordinate 339,998,515 of CM021100.1, read as the reverse complement.
TTCACTTTCAAAAGTTAAAACCATTTAAAAATATCCGGCAAATGCATATCTTACCCGTGAAAATTTCACTTTAATTAATTTTCCCTCCTTTTAGCATTCCTCACACACCTCACACCTTTTTCATGACATCACCATTCCTCTTGCGAGGCTTGTGAGGCTTTCCCTAAATATTCTCCTTTGTTCGTTACTCTCTGCAAACTCAAGACCTTCAATCATGGTAGCCATTGCTCATCCTGGCTTAAGGGTCTCCATGTTGTGCAAGCTTCTCTCTTATCCACTGGCTACATTTGAAGTATGGTGACTACATTTTTGTGAATGCACCCGCAACAATGGCACCCCTCTATTTCATTTGCTTAAAGTTTCAGAAGACTCCATTAATAGCCCTACCTTTTAATATGGTTCCGACTTATTTCCATTTCAATTCCTGTTGGTTGCGCCATCAATTGTCACTCGAGCTCCATGTGTGCAAAGTAAATATGTGCCAGTTTTACCCACACACTTGGTATATGAATGCAAACACATTTATCTTGTAAAGAGAACTAAACCATGGAAGTCAGGTAAGGAGGACACAATCAGAGGGGCACCATCCAACATATTCACTACCAGCACATTTTCTTAAAGGCTCTAAACATTTGCTTGAGAGCTTCTAAAGCATTTTTAATAAATACATTTTGTGCACCTGTAGTTTCATGCTAGCTGTGCATTCTGCTCCTTGGTGACCAACGCACCTTCGATTTCAATGTGCAAGAGAAACAAGTTGATCACCTTTGCTTCACAGTTTTTTAAGGCATTTTGAATGCATTTGTGTGTCTTCCATTTTCTTTGGCTATTTATCCCCTATGCCAATGTTCCCATCCTCACATTACCTGGCACAGGCCCCTCTTCAATATGTTGGTCGCACCCCTTACCTTTCATTGCATCTACAATTGATGGATGTGCATACCCTATTCTAGGCAGCGCACCTCTTCTTTATGCTTTGATGGATGTCCATGCTTGTAACTTCAAGCCGCATCCCTTAAAATATAGACTCACCACCATATTCAAACCTCTACTCTTTGTCCTCATGCACCTTGCATTCTAACACTTTTGTGTGACATAAACCTTATCTAATAATGGCTTAAAATACTACCCTTCCCCCTTGTGGATTCATTCACCTCTTAGCATGGTGTCAACCTCATTATAAATTCCATTGTCAAAGAATTACTTCATGTTTTCCAGTTGACATTTGGAGTATCTAATTGGTCAACTTGATTTATTGTTAACACATATGTTGTTTGCAAGTATAAATTTTCTTTGCTTTATTTCAAAATCCCCATTGATCTCAATAAAAACAAAATGATGGAAAAAATCATACTGAGGCCTTCACCTTCTCTTACCAATCTTTGACAATTCTTCTTTCAAAAAGTATGGCTTGCATCAACCTCATTGATTTTTTTTATAACTCCCATATCTTTACTCATTCGATGCAACCTTCTTATCTACTGAGTATTCCTCATCAATTCAAAATTTAACTTGATCTTCTGAAGGCAATGATATTCACTGACCAATTCAAAACAAATTACTTGATGGGATTATATTGGAACCATTATAGGTTCATGACCATGCAAAGCATGTTGGGCCCCATGTGGGTCCAGCTACTTTTTTTTTTTGTTTTCATACAAGTTTCATCCTCAAACAATCTGACATTGCCTTTTGAATACTCTTGAAGTTGAAAAATGAACTGGGTCTTCACCAAAATCCGTTTTCTAACAATTTTGGAAAATGGGCAAAACTGACCTAGTGGGCTCTGGAATCAATCTGGAAAACCATTCAAACGACCTCGTGAAGCAATGATATTTTGTATACATGCAAAAATTTGATTTGAAAATATAGTATAATAAACGGCTTGGAAAAAGGAAACCTGAGGAACCATATATTAATTGGCAAAGTTGCCCAGTCAGGCTTTTCTGAAACATCTGTTCTAAACCAATTAAAACTCACTCAACTGCCAATTTGTAAAAATAGTGAATCAACTCCTGGTGAGCTGCCATGAGACACATAAGTTCATTAAGTTACTCTGAGCATGTGTGCAAAAGGAATTTGCTTGAACTATGACCGGTCAAAAGATATTGACTGTCGAAGTTGACCGTTGATAAAGGCTGTTAGGAATGCATATGTGAAATTGAACAAACTGCATTTGGTTTTGATCTGCTAAAAATATCAAATCAGATCATGAGGTCTGAAAAATGACACCCGCGATCATTTAGGTATGAAAAACATAGAACAACATTCGTTCTGACATGATAATCAACTGGTTGTGAAATCCAAGCCCAAACAGGAGGTAACTTTGCAGAACTGAATGTCTGCAAATAGTAGAACAGTGTGAAAACCCTCTAGCTTCACTTTTTAAAACCCTAAAGAAACTCACCATGGCAAGCTAAAAACTGACATGCATATTCACATGTGTCAATTGAATATGTCTGCAAATGGGTTTTTCTTGGAAATCAATAGGCCTCAAAATATAATCCTCCAAAGTGGGTCCCCTAAGCAGATTCTTTAGGTGCACTTTTGAGAGTGCAAAGGCAAAATTTTGAAATAGGCATCTCAAATTTGCAAAATTTGAGAGTTCCATCACTTTCTTTGTCTTTTTATTGCACGGGTTCCACTTGTGTAGTTGGTGTTAATGTTTTCAAGGAGTTCTCTTTATTTTTCTCAAGTTGTAAGAAACTATAAGGTTCATGATCAACTTCAATTGTGTACACTTTGTTGCTGTAGACATACTTCATTTTATGACGAAGAATGGAAGGCACCCCATTCATAGCATGAATCCATGGTCTACCTTAAAGAAGATTATATGAAAGATCATGAGGCATAACATGGATTGGTGTTTCTAATGTGGCCTTTCCAACTTTAATAGGTAAAGTGATAACACCAAGTGGTTGTTTTCACACGTTATCAAAGCCACTAATAGATAAAGAGGTGGGTTGGATTTTTGATTTATCGACACCAAGCTTATCCAAAAGGTTTAGACTACACACATTTAAGGCTAAGACATTGTCAACAAGGGTTCGTTGTATCCCTGTCGTATTGTATTGAGCTATGATCATGGAAGAATCACATTGTTTTTGCACTTCCAAAGGAGGGAGATCACTTTGGTGGAAAACAATGTTGTTATGTCATTCAAGTTTGCACTAGAGGGAACCACAACTTGTTGCAAGGCTGTTTGAAGCATAGTGTGATAATTAGGTGAATTATAAATTAAGTCCCATAGGGATATCTTTGCAGGAGTATTCTTAAGTTGTTCAACAAGATCATACTCCTTCCCACTATGGGAAGTTAAATGGGGAGCACAAGGAAAAATAGGATTAGGAAATGGGATGGATGTTGAAGGTTTTTTTCGTGGTTGCAGATTGTTCCTAGTGTTGTATGTATGAGCAATGATATTGTAACTCAGTTGTTACGAAACATTATTCTTAGGTGGTTCAAGGATAAGGTTGAGTTAGTCTTGAACTTGTGGTTTTTGCGAGGTTGGATAAATGATAAGTTTAGGCTCAGGAGAGTACTTCAAGGGGTATCTAATGTGCATAACCTCAGAAGACTCATCCTTATGTATCCTTGCCGTATTGCATTGAGCTATGATCATGGAAGAATCACATTGTTTTTGCACTTCCAAAGGAGGGAGCTCACTTTGGTGGAAAATAATGTTGACATTTATTCCTTGAATCATTGCTGCTATAGCATTCGAGTTTGCACTAGAGGGAACCACAACTTGTTGCAAGGCTATTTGAAGCATAGTGTGATAATTAGGTGAATTCTGAATTAAGTCCCATAGGGATATCTTTGTAGGAGTATTCTTAAGTTTTTCAACAAGATCATACTCCTTCCCACTATGCAAAGTTAAACGGGGAGCACTAGGCTAAATAGGGTTAGGCAATGGGAGGGATGTTGAAGGTTTTCTTCCTAGTTGTGGATTGTTCCTAGTGTTGTATGTATGAGCAATGATATTGTAACTCAGTTGCTATGAAAAATTATTCTTAGGTGGTTCAAGGATAAGGGTCCAGGTTTGTCTTGAACTTGTGGTTTTTGTGAGGTTGGATAAATGATAAGTTTAGGCTCAGGAGAGTACTCCAAGGGGTATCTAATGTGCATAACCTCAGAAGACTCATCCTTATGTTCATGGTTTCTTAGTGAAGGGGAGTCTAATGTCACTTCATCATCTTCATATAAGGAATTACTATTGTCAATATTCTCATTTTCGTCCACTGTGATATCTTCCATAGTAGGAGAGTTTTTAAGAGAGCTACAAACCAAGTGTTCTTGAAATTCAAGGATTGGTTCTTCCAAAATAAATTCATCACAAGTATGGAAATGATCAATGGTCGAATTTTCTTACTCAATAAGGGTTTACCTAAGTGAAGGGGGACAACTAAGATTCTCTATCATCAAATTATCTTCTTTAAAACTAGGAGAGATACTAGGATAAGAGAAAATGTGATGGTCATGATTTCCTATTGTTATGTACTCTTGTTCAACAATGTATTTCCCACAAAGAGAGTAGAAGGTGAGAAACAACTAGGACTCTCAAAAATATTATTGATTAGTTCTTCTAACACCAAAATATCTTCTTCGCCAATAGGAGAGATATTAGGAGAAGAACTAGTATGATCGTTAGGAATGTACAAGGTTGTATTATCTTTCACTAAAACACTCTCATAGGGAGGGGATATGAATTTTCTCTTAGTGTGCCTAGAAAGGTAAGGTACTAACATTGTTTGACCAAAAATGAAAATAACTTTTAACAATCTCATGCAATGCTCTAAGAATGTAAACAATGCATATCCAAAGATGCAAAATATGTTTATCCAATTTATGGAGAACTCTAAGAATGCAAAAAATGTATATCCAAAATTGAAAAGTAATTTTATCAAACTTATGTAATTTTTTATGAATGTAAACATTGTATATGCAAAAGTGAAAAGTACTTTTATCCATATTATGCAAAGTTTCAGAAATGTGAGAATTTTCAGATCTAATGATGCTTGTAATTGAAATGATTTCAAAAATTACTTCCCTAAATTTATATTTTTGACCTAGATGCATAAAATAATGTTCATGAAACTTTCTAGACTTATAGTATATGTTACTAGGAGGCTTAGGAAGCACATAAAAGAAGAGTTAAATCCTAAAAACTGCATCTTCAAACTTAATAGGGACTAAGACACTAGTAAGGGCATCTTGGTCCTACTGAAGGAATTCGAAGGGTCCAAAAAGAGGAATAGAATGCAATTAACTTAGACAGGATTCTGAGGTAAAAACCCAGAGAGGGACTAAGATGCCAGTAAGGGCGTTTTTATCCTAGTTGGGTTGTTTTTATAAAAAATCATACAATTTTGGGTTGATAGTGGTGTTCAAAGATATCCTACCTAGGGACTTGATGTTGAGAAACAAAAATTTGTGCAAGTGAATGCAAGAAAAGTGATTATTGACAAGAAATTGGATGCAAAATGAAATGCAATTTTTTCAATTTGGTCTGCAAAAACAATGTTCCTAAATGCAATTAGGATGAGTAACAATGCACTTTTTTAGTTATTCAATGAGATGAAATGATGCAAGAAAGAAAAATGCAACCCATATACACTTTCACTAATGTAAATATGAGAAACCCTAAATGTAATTTCACTAAATATGAGAAACCCTAGATGCAATTTCACTAATGCAAAATGCAATGCAATAATGAATGCAACCTAGATCTAGGAATGCAATGGACTCCAAATCAGAAAATTGAATCCTCAAAATGTCAGGTTCACCAAAATGAACAATAGGAAAATGTGTGTTTTATAACCTAGGTCATAGAACACCAATTTTCTCCTAAGGTCATTCAAGATGGTCCTAGGAGCCCTAATTGGATTGACTAACAACCTGACAAGGTGAGTCAATTCACAATGAGGAGGACCTAGGAGGGGGTTATTTTCAGCTTTAAAGGGGTTCACCACCAAGAAAATACTTGGAAAAATACAATTGAATATTGAACCCACAAAATCAAGCAATGCATGTCAAATAATGAGTGCAAATGATGAAATTAAGCAACAACAAGTTAGGGTATGTGTACCTGGGAAGTTTGGAGATGTTATGAGGATTCTAGAAATGAAAAAATTCATTTGAAATATGCTATGGAGGACTAAGATGCCCAAGGTGATGTATTAGTCTTGTTCTAAATTTTTGATGACTCTTAATGTGGTCTCAAGCTCCAAGGTTTGCACTTGCTTCTCCCCAGGTCTGAGGTCCTGAAACTTCCAGATCTTACCTGTAGGTGAGTTTCCGTGAAGATGACAAATTTGCAATAAAGCTTTTGCAACTTTTCAATCTCGCACTCCAAATGGTCTTCAAGTCTTCAACCTAAATCTTGGATGATGTCTTGTGAAGCAAATCTGCAATCTACCATGTAGTGTCCATGAAGAATGTAGATATTGAATCCTTGGATTTTATGTGAACAATGGTTGTAGATAGATATTCAATGCTACATCCATAATTTTGGCTCAACAACATGAATGTATGCACTAAACCCTTGACATTATGCTTGAATCTAGATGATGGCTCCAAATTCTTGATGAATTATTCTTGAATGCTCTTGTGGACTCTAACTTACTATTAGGAATGCTCTCACAAAAGACTTGGTTGAAAATGAGTGAAGGACCCTTGTATTTATACTTATTCATGCTTAATATCCCGAAATTACACCAAAACAAGACTAAATATGATATCATTAATTAAAGGAGGCTAAATCCTACCCGACTTTGAAATTAGACCCCAAAAATAAGCCTAGGAGGACTAAGATACCATGAAATTAGACCCCAAAAATAATCCTAGGAGGACTAAGATGCCCTAGGTGGCATCTTAGTCCTAAGTTTCAAATCACGAGGCAAAGACTCCAAAAAGGGGCCTTTTAGGTGGTTTCAAAATCAGGGTCCCAGGACCCATGGAGGATAAAGATTCCCAAGGTGGCATATTAGTCCCAGTCCACAAATTAGCGACACATAGATAGAAACATTAAATGATCATTTATCTTTTGGTGTTTGTCAAGATTTTCCATAAAAGAATATAGTTTATTAGGCTTGTGGATACAAAATAGGACTAGTTAAGCCATAAAGAAGCATAAATAAAGAAAGGTGGGCCCAAACAAGTGTGAAAATGTAAGGGTATGCATTTTACTACACTACACTTCCTTAGCAATATTGACAATCCACTTAAGTCTTCATCAAATTTCATCTAAGTGTTTCAAATTTTTAGATTTTTTTATCCCAACATCCTTGTTAGATATCTCATCCTTGGAATTCCTTTCTTGAAATTTCATATTTCCACTCTAAGCATCTTTGGAATTTTCAAAGTTCCAAAGTTTTCTATGCCCCAATACAATTCATTTTGCATTTTTATGACTTATTCCTAATTCTTGAAGCTCGAAATCCTATAAAGATTCTAAATCCTTTGTATCAATTTTGGAATTTCAGACTTCCTTATCCATCCTTAATTGGGTTTCCATTTTTTTCAACCCTCAAAAGTATAATTTAACTCCACTAGCTATTCTACGAAAAAATAAAAGTTTAAATTTTGGACTTCCTTATCCATCCTTAATCAAGGACCCATTTTTTGAATCATGAAAACTCCAAATTTCTTTCAAGTACATTATAAAACTATTGGAGTCATATTTTTATCCTTTCCTTAACATAGTACAATGTCAAGCCCATCTTGAAGCTCTAATCCCAACATCCCAAAATTATTTTCTCTTATAGGGTTCCCTTGTCAAGATTCCCTCATATCAGTTCCCTTTATCAGAATTACATCCCTATAACCCCCAACTCCCCAATATTGACATAATGAAATATTTCCTTTTTAGAATTTTGGTCTTGGTATTTCCCTAGCATGCCAAATATTGAAACTCCACCATTTGAAGTTTGAATCTCTCACCTACCCATGGGATGACTAAAAATATTAATAATGTACCTAAAATTTCCACTAGCTACCAAATTAAATCCTTTGGATACCAAGAATCATTATTTATACAACTTGGCATGTAACCAAGGAAAAAAAAAATCTTTGAAATTCCTTAATTTATTGTAGTGATGGTGGCCATCATGTCTTGTCTGAGGATTTTGCACCATATTTGGTTTATCTTATCTTGAGGAGCATGCTACCATGATGGATTTGTATGTTGCAACTGAGGATTCAAAGAGGAGAAAGATGAATAAAATCATACCTTAGTTGATGTGATCATTAGGGTTTTATAAAACAATAAATTTTCACTATATTTTAGATGATATATGGTACATTTGTAGATTCATTATGGACCTAAACAATCATACATATTTGTAATCATCACACAAAGTTATTTTTCCTATTTAGACTACCCTACATATCCTCATAGGTGAACATTGTTCTCATCTACAGACATTAATATTAGTGATTATGATGGTTGAAGTGACCTCTATAGCATTCTTATGTTGACCTCTATATACACCTAAGCATCCAATTAATTAAATATGAATTATTTGATTAATTATCCTAATTTCCTCTACTGTTTGAATAAATAGAAATATTTATTTATATATTTCACATTTAAATTCATCTTAATTAAATAAATAAAATTAAATACTTTGTTTGATTTAATTATCAAATCCCTATTTTATTCTATCACATCAATTTTAAATTAATTAAATAGAGATCAAAACACTTTATTGATTAATTGCCATATTCTTCTATTTAATTTAATAAACAACTTCTATAGTTCGTTTTACTAAATTATTTATCCCTCTTTTGCTAATTTAAATAAATCAACATATTTGAATAAAGGCATAAAGAATATTCCATCTATATCTCCTAAAAAATGAATTAGATATCCTATGTCTAATTTATGTCTAAAATATGTCACAATTAATGCTTTGAAACTTCACGGGAAGTTTTGGAGACAAATTGGAGACAAATTCCAAAATCTTCTCTCAATCCTCTTCCATCAATATTTCCTCTTCTCTTGCATGGTGTTTTCATGCGTAGAGACAATCACCAAATTTCTCTCAATCTCCTCCATCTTTCAGCATTCAATCCTCCAGATTGAATCCAAGCCTCTCAATGCCTTCCCTGTGCATTTCTATAGCCAGGAAATCTATAAATACAACCTCATTGAACCAAGAAAGGATCCAGATAATCTAACTTATGCTCCCTTACTCTACATGAATTCAAGCACATCAAGCATCAAGCATCCAACATCCAATAATCAAGTTTTCATATCATGGTTGCCTCCTGTAGCTGTATTTATCTGTTTCCATGTCAATTCATGCTAGTTTAGATTCTTTATCATCTAGTATTATCACATTAAGCTCCATATCATTGCATTAGCATCCATCTCATTCTTCAAATTGTCATTTTAACAATCATAGTGCTCACACAATTCGAGAGCCACAGTGATTTAATAAATCTTTGGAGATAGAGAACAATATGACGCTTTCAGTAGATTATTGCTTTGATTTGATTCAATTAGCTTTGTATTTGAGATAATGTTGTATTAAGAAGTGTCTTTTTTGCTTTACACATTACTCACGCTTACAAAATGGTGCCCACCATGGGGCATTAACCCTAGTTTTATAATTTTTTCTGAAAAGTGTCACGTAGGTTCTAGGCGTGTTTTACTTTAGCGCTTTCATCAAAAACTATAGCGCTTCCATGGAAAACTACAACACTTATGTGCTCTGTTTTAGCACTTTCGTGTTACTATAGTGCATCCGTAAAAATTTTTAGCACTTTCAACTTTAGCGCTTCCATGACCTGTTTCAGCGCATCGGTGATTTAGCGCTTATGTGGCAAACTTCGGCACTTTGGTGTCCTATTTCAGCACTTTCGTGTTATAGTGCATCTGGTAAGAGTTATCGTGCTTCGGTGGAATATTCCAATGCTTTTGTAAAATCAGTCTGGATCCAATGCGGCCACAACCAGATTTTAATTTTTTTCACAGTTGGGCTAAAATCTATCAATCCTAGGATAGTCACTTCTGGTTTTCTAAAATTTATCAATCCTAAGATAGTCACTTCTTGGTTTCTAAAATGTATCAATCCTAGGGTAGCCACTCTTTGTTTTCTTAAAATAAAATTTATCAATCCTAGGATAGTCATCACATTTTTACAGTATAAGTTAAAAAGAACAACATGATTTCAGTGAAGCAGCACCTTCACATAGATTAGAAAATTTATTTTTGGGCTTAAAATAGAACAACTTATATGCCATGCTTGTGGTGATTACGCTTATGATCTCCCCTTAACTATGACCAAAGCACCAGATTCACTTTTACTTCATGCTATTTAAGCTTTATTAAATCCTTTAAAAGGTTCGTCGTAGTGGGAAAAAGTACTCACCCTACGGGAACAACCTAAGTGGGAATGCCTAAAGCCAAGGATTCCAACCCACTATAATAAAAATGCAAGTTTTTGATGAAAGTCCAACTTGATGGTAGTGAGCAAGATAACCATCCCCAAAATATTTGTTCTAAAGATTGGGAGGTCTCCTGAGGGAGTTTATCAATTGCCACACCGCATAGAAGCCCTATCTACGAACCATAGAGTAGTATCCTACTGAGTTAGTATCCATACATTGTCATACTCATGGTGCAAGGGGAGGGAAGAATCTGCCCCCAAGAAACTCACCATGTAATTGCCACAAACCGTTTGCTTAGAGGATGAGAAATCCAACTCTGAGTACGCGCCTGGAAATGAGAAAAACACGGGCGCCCTCTAGGGGGTGACAAGGCTGTGTGCGTCAATGCAATTTCAATATGTGGGCTATGAGTATAATGATGACCTATTTGTCCTTTAGTGTGAGTCTGTCTAATTTGTGTACAATTGTCAAAACAACCAGTCAAAATCAATAAGAATCATTTGTGGTTCTTGAACATACACGATCTATTAAGTTTAAAATAATTATTCACAATTGCTTGCTATGTTTTCACAAATTCATTAAAATCATATTAAAGATCATCCTGAAAACAATAAAGTCAAGTTAGATCAGAAAATCCATGCTACGAAAGTGGAAGTCCACCACATTTGTCAAGAGAAAAATCAAAATCACAAAACCCAAGAAACCTTTCGGTTATCGAGATAAATTAAGAAGATAGTGTTTTCTGTATCAAAATCAGAAGCTCTTTTTACAACATAGAACATTCATCCACAGATATCACAATTTTCCAAAGAAGAGCTCTCACTCAGTATCAAAACCGTAGTCAGCGCATACATCATTCTTATCTTCCACAATCCATAATACAATATGCCACAAGACAAGATCAAATTTTACAATAGAGAGTCTGAAAAGTCCTATTTTTAGTGCTCTGGAAACTTGTTTCAGTGCTTTGGGTCACTGTTTTAGTGCTTCTATGAAATAGTGCTTTCGAGCACTGTTTTAGCACTTACAGTCTTTATTTTAGCTCTTTCATTAAATAGCACTTTCATCATCTTTTCCAGTGCTTTCGGACACTGTTTCAGTGCTTTTGTCAAGATAACGCTTTCATCAATGTTTGCAGCACTGTTTTAGCGCTTATGTCAAGATAGCGCTTTTGTCACTTGTTTCAATGCTTCAGAACTCTGTTGTAGCACTTCTGTGAAATAGCACCTCTTTCCTTTGTTTTAGCTCTTTCAAAATAGAGAGTACAAAAATCTTACCAGCCAGTCAATCTGTCATTTTATCCACAGTATTTATCATAACCAAGTTTCTTTATATTAGAATCACTGTCTAAAGACCAAAAATAGATAGGTTTATACAAATTTCCAATCTTATCAACTGAAACAAGATCTTTCCAATCAAAAGTGTCAAAATCAAATACACAATCAATTACTACACTGAAGTTTCATCATCAGGATACTATCATCCTTTATCATGAAACCAAGTATAGTAATCAAATTTTTAACATAGTCTCATCAATAAGATTAGTCATCTTATTCGACTTTGTTAAAAGTTCAATTGACATTTTCCCAACATAGAAGATCAACATTTCAGAAGAAAGGGTAAAAATTTGTATGCCAATCTTCACTAGGTATAAAAAGCAGAGACTCTTAGAACAAGAACTTGAAACATCCCGAACAATGGCAGAAGAGAATCCTTGGAACAACCTGAACCAAAATGATAAGAACAAAATAACTCCAGAGGAAATTCAAACAACTCAACAAGATCCCAAGTTCCATAAATTTATGGAAAATATTTTAGAACAAGATATGGAGAAGTATCTTTTGATGTTGGCTGAATCAGGTGCTAAACTTCCCAAGGACTTTGACGTGAATCATCTGAAGGAAGCACCTGGAACAAGTGAGATTGAAATACTACAACCTACACAAACAATAGATCCAGTTGTCGCTTTGACATCTCAAATGCAAAACTTACAACAATAGATACAAGATATGATGAAAGGGAGTACTAAAAGATACGTGATATAGGACATTTGTCCTTATCCTTTCGACGCAACAGTCGGTTTGATACCTTTTCCTAGACACTGTGAGATCCCAAAGTACGACAAGTGATTCTCAAAATGTCAAATCGGTTTTCAACTTGACAAAATCTACATCAAAGAATCAAAACAATGATCAAATTGTCAATTCAAATGTCATGCAAAACAATGAGATCGTAAAAACATAGTCATATTAGAAACCATCAAATTAGAGTAGGTTCACACCTTTAGGCCAAATGATAGAATCAACAATAAAAGAATTAGTCACTATTGGCCTTATCATTGCACGAGAAGCCCGATTTTGGGATCCAAAGGTCAAACCACCATGGTCGAATGACGTTGATTACTACAAATTCCATAATAACAAAGGCCACAAGACCAAGGATTGTATGGAATTGAAGCACGCAATACAAGATTTGATCGACAACAATAAAGCATATGTGGAAACACCCCAAAATAATAATGATCATTTGGCCTTCAAGGACCCTTTTCCAAACTATGAAAAAGGAGCATCATCATCTTAAAACAACAAAGGGAAGAATTTCAACCATGTCTTTGACACAATAATCCTTTGTCTATCTAGAATAGAGAGTGATCATACAGTTATTCATCACATTGACAAACCCAAAATAAACAACACTACCTCTTTGGACTTGCTCCCAAGCATACAAAACTCTGATAATCAAATCAATGTCTTAAAAATTAGAGACCGTCACGAATATCAACCAACAACTGTCATGACTAGGGGGCAATCCAAGGTCATGTTAAAGGGAGTTGGGTCTACACATGCAGTTCTGCCTCATCTCATTATAACACTGTTGATCAACTGCAAAACATTCCTGCATAGATATCGATACTAAAACTCCTTAAAATATCACCATCACATAAGGAGGTTCTAGAACAAGCTTTAGTTGCCACTACGATACCAAATAATCTAGATGTTTGTCAGTTCCAAACTATGGTGAGACATTTGACTATCCCACATTGTCTATCATTCTTTGAACAAGATGATATCTCACTAAACCATCCCCATAATACTGCACTCCATATTGAAGTCTTAATCCACAATCATCGCATCAAGAGAGTCTTAATAGATGGGGGAGCTGATTTGAACATTTATACTCTCAAGTTAATCCATGCACTAGGATATTCAGATGATGCTATTGATGCTTGAAGAGAAATGACTATCAAAGAATATGATGAGGAAGAAAGATCATCTAAAGGCTTGATTTTGCTACCCATTCAAATGGGGCCAATGATGAAACACATAGCATGTCAAATGTTGGAAAAAGAGTTAACATACAACATTCTCTTAGGACGCCCATGGATCCATGGAATGCATTTCGTGCCTTCAACATATCATCAATGTTTGAAGTTCCCAATAAATGGACAAGAGGTGACTATATCTACTGATTATAATCCCCCTTGACATTGTGACACCCTTAGGATCTCTCAAGATACCTTTGTACCACACAATAGGGAAGCATCAAGTTCAAAATCATCCAAAGAAGAACAATGCCCAAGTATCACCACCAAGTGGGTAGAGAAGAAGGGTAAAGAAAAAGAGACAAGTCCTATTGAAACTCAATCAACAGATAATTCAGATCAAAAAACTTATTTATCACAAAAGTTCCAAGAACAAGTCCAACTGATGAACAAGGGAATGGGAACATATTCTATGGAGCAATCACTTAACCTATCATAGTTAATGCCATCTCCTAGGACATATGGTCAACCATCTATGATCAAATCTCAAACATCATTACCAGTCATAGCTCTTGATGAAAGGTTTGTAAAGAAAGGCATAATAGAGGATGAATCAGATAGAAAAGCGATCTTGGATTGGCTATACAAAGATGAGGAACCCTCTACATCAGATATCAGTATCAAAAATGTCAATATAACATTGATAAATATGGAAAAGGAAAAGCTAATTTGTAAAAAATGGGGTATGAAGGACAAGGACCCATTGGATTAAGAAATGATGGAATCATAGAGCCTATTACACCCCTCACTCTCCACTCAAAGGAGAAGTTGGGACTGGGATACTCTAATGAAGAAAAACAAGAACTAGAAGAGAAGGTTGTAGAAAGAATTCTTTAACTTAGAAATAGCTCTGAGACAAATTCAAATGAATATGAATCGGATTCATGTTCTGATGTATCTTTCACAGATATTCATATTGATGTCATCCAACAATATACACCTATGCATGAGGAGGGCCAAGGCTCTGGGTCTAGACCAATCATGGAAGAGTCACTAAATATTGATGATTCAAGTGGGGATGAACAAACCTCAAGTGAGCTAGACGATATTGAAGAAGGTACTATCATTGACCTCAATATTCCAATAAACAACTATGATGAAATGGCTATCTGAACCCTTACATCCATCAACCCAAATGAATCCGATGACTTCATGCCATTAATCCATCTTGAACTCATTAACTGGGAACCTGTCGAACCTTTGACTATACCAGTATTTATAGATGATGATGCCATTATAAATTTCCTATGTCATAGAGAACCTGGTAAAAGTTCTATCAGTAATACTCATAACAAAATGACTCAACAGAAGGGTGTCAAATCTTCCAGTTGCAAAAAGAAAAGAGGGAAAATAGATCTAATGGTGAAAACCATTCTATGGCAGCATTAGATCTGGAAAAAGAAAAAATAAAGAACACATCTAATAGTGAAAACCTTTCTGAGGCACTGAAGGATGGAATATTTGACACTCTTCTGAAACATTATCACGAGAGATCATTAGTTCTGGTAGAACCAACACAGTTTGTGAACATCGGCACTAAAGAAAAGGCAAAAATCCTACATCTGGCAGAATCCATGATAGATCAAGAAAGACCAGAATTCATCAAATTCTTTAAAGAAAGAAGCATCAACTTTGCTTGGTCATATTTTGATATGCTAGGCTTAGACCCAAATCTGCTCATGCATCACTTGTCTTTGCCAGTGGGAATCAATCTTCTCAAGAAAAAATTGAGGAAAATACATCCCCATATCGCATTGATGGTAAAGACAAAGCTAAATAAACTATTGGATGTTGGATTCATAAGGTCTATAGACTACGCCGAGTGGATATCAAACATTGTACCTATTTCAAAGCCAAACAATAGCATCAGGATATGTACAGATTTCAGGGACCTAAATAAAGCATGCTCGAAGCATGATTTTCCACTACCAAATATCGACATCATCGTGGACTTGACAACAGGGCATGCCATGTTGTCAATCATGGATGGTTTCTCTTGGTACAATCAAATAAAAATAGCTCCAGAAGATCAGGAAAAGACAACTTTTACATGTCCATGGGGAAATTTTTGTTGGAATTTCATGCCATTTGGTCTAAAAAATGCAAGAGCCACTTATCAAAGAGCATTGACAATAATATTCCATGATATGATGCACATCTTTATGGAGGATTATGTGGATGACATCTTGGAAAAAATTGGTACTAGGGAAGGACATCTGCATATCCTAGACAAAATCTTCACATGGATGGAGAAATTCAATGGCAGGTTAAACCCCAAGAGGTGTGTCTTCGGGGTCACATCAGCAAAACTATTAGGGTACATTATCTCAAAAAAAGGAATTGAAGTGGATCTAGAGAAAGTCAAATAAATTATGGAGATTCCACCTCCTAAGAATATCAGTCAACTTAGATCACTACAGGGAAGGCTCCAATCGATCAGAAGATTTATCTCCCAGCTGGCGGATATAAGTCATCCTTTTAATCATCTATTGCATAAGAATATAGTTTTCAAGTGGGATGAGGGGTGTGAAATAACATTCAATCAAATCAAATAATTTAATGTCACCACCCATTCTCATGCCACCAATAGAAGGAAGACCTTTGATATTGTACATTGCTATGACATATATCTCTTTGGAGGCACTATTAGCACAAGAGGATTATGAAGGAAAAGAACATGCCATTTACTATATCAGTCGGATATTAAATGGAAATGAAATCAATTACACTTTCATATAGAAATATTGCTTGACGGTGGTGTTTTCTACTCAACAGCTGAGAGACTATATGCTAACTCATACAATCAAGCTAATAGCAAAGATCAATCCTGTAAAATATCTACTCACTAAAGCTACCTTAATAGGTAGACTAGCAAAGTGGGTCATGCTATTAAGTGAATTTGACATTCAATATGTAGAGAGAAAGGAAATCAAGGGTCAGGCAATTGCTGAAGAATTAGCTGAGGCTCCCTTACTAGATGATCGACCAATGACAATGGATTTTTTGGATGCGGACATTCTGACAGCAATGTCCCAACAATGGGTATTATATTTTGATGGATCATACATACAACAAGGATCAGGAGCAGGGATTTTGTTTATTTCTCCACAAGGACACACCATTCCAAAATCATATAGATTAATGTTTCAGTGTACAAATAATGTGGTAGAATATGAAGCATTAATCATTGGGGTCAAAATAGCAATTCAATGGAAGATCACGGAACTACAGGTATATGGGGACTCTCAACTAGTTCTTTATCAAGTAAATGATGAGTATCAAACAAAAGATGAAAAGATAATGCCCTACAAGAAACAAATAGATGATCTAAAACAATCCTTTGTTAGTATCAAGTTTGATCAAACTCCAAGGGCAGAGAACAAAGTTGCGGACGCTATGGCTACAATTGCTTCATTACTATAATTTCCTGAGAAGCATGTTTGTTATGAGTTTATGGTAGAACAAGTATCATGTCCTTCTCATTATAAAACAGAATCCGCTACCATTTTCCATCTAGAAACCATTGAAACCTCCATCTATGAAAAGACCTATGCTTACCTGAAAGATGATATCCTTCCTCCTGATCTATCCAGGAACCAAAAATGAAACTTCATCTACCAATCTACTCAACATACTTTAATTGCCGACATACTTTATCGTCGACTCTTGATGGTACCTTACTTCAATGTCTAGAACATGACAAATATGAAACGGCCCTATGAGAGGTTCACGAGGGTATTTTTGGCACTCATTTGAGTGGGATAACTCTAGCCAAGAAACTCCTCCATTTGGGATATTATTGGGCATGCATGGAGAAAGAATCCTATCAGTTTATCAAGAAATGTAAGAAGTGTCAGATTCATAGCAATTTGATTCATGCACCAGCACAAGAACTGCATCCCTTCACATCGACATGGCCTTTTTGTCAATGGGGCCTAGATCTGGTAGGAAAAATAAATCCATCTTCATCCAATGGACACAAGTTCATTATAACAGCTACATAATATTTCAGAAAATGGATTGAAGCAGTGCCTCTTACAACCATCACTGGGAAACAAATCTCCTCTTTCATTTTGAATTGCATAATATGTCAGTATGGAATCCCTCAATCCATTATCACTGATAATGGACAACCATTCAAGAATCAAGATGTCTAAGAGCTATGTGAAAATTTTCATATCCAACATCAGTTTTCAACACCACACTATCCTCAAGGGAATGGCCACATAGAGGCCTCAAACAAAAAAATACTCAACATTCTCAAAAAGACAGTTAACGATGTTGGATGTGACTAGCATGTCCAACTCAATCCTGCACTATGGGCCTACAAAACAAGTATCAGAACACCAGCAAGAGATACTCCATATGCCTTGGTATATGGATCATAAGCCATATTTCCCATTGAAGTTGAGATTTCATCCCTTCGTGTATCACTCAGAGGAATCATTTCAGATGAAGACTATAGAGTATTTAGATTGTAGGAGCTAGAATGGTTGGCTGAACATCGTCAATAGGTTGTTAATCATCTAACGACTTATCAACAGAGGATGTCAAGAACTTACAACCACAGGGTAAAACCGAGAGTCTTTCAGGTTGGTGACTTGGTACTAAAGGAAAAACCTAGGAATCAATAGGACAAGGAGAAGAAAGGGAAATTTGATCCTAACTGGCTTGGTCCTTTTGTTGTCATATCAATGTATGGATTAGGAGCATATCAACTATCAACATCATAAGGGGACTTGTTTGATGAACCTATCAACAATATCCATCTCTAAAAGTTCTATGCTTGAATCCCCTAGTGCATGGGTCAAACTTTTGAAAATGGTTTCCTTGATGAAAACTTAGCAAACGGGCATCTTGGCAATGCAAAAATACAAAAAATAAATAAAAAATAGAAAATACAAAAAGAAAGAAAAAAAGTGAAAAATGAGAAAAATACACAAAACAAAGAGTGTATCAAAACATATGGTGAAAACCTGGAAATAGGCATCATATGTGATTCTAAGATCAACTTTCCCATCTATTTTTTACACATATCAAGATCATTAGTCTGGCAATCAGTACTGTTTCATATCATGTCAGTAGTCTTGCCATCTTTGCATCCATATCAAAATCATTGTCAAATAGTCAAATCTCATTCCAAAGCTTGGGGGCAACATCTGGATGTCACTAAGGGCAACAAAAACATCGATTTCACCAAAGGGTAAAAAAATAGTATAGTAGAAAAATGAAAAAAAAATCAAAGCACAACATCAATCATCATTAGAAAGGCATCAACCATCCATATCATATTCGAAAATCCAAAAACATGTCAAAATTTTAAAACTGAAAAATAAAAATCCAAAAATATAGGTCTGTGTCAGTCGAACTACGTGGTCTCTGTGTGTGTAACGTAGGCAAGGCTAATCTTTGATCAGCCCTTGAGACCCCTAGGATAGGTTAGTAGGATAGGTCTTTGGTCAAAATCTCTAAAATCCAAAAACATCACGAAAATGAGGATGGCTGATCTAAAATTTGAATAATGAATCAAACACTCTAAGTAAACAATGGATAAATTGTATTTTTGATTATCATTTCTTTGGAGTAAATCAATGATGTATCAAACTAGAGAAACAAAGAAGAAGAATGATGTTTTTATTATCTGCTGTCTATAAGTTAATCATATAAATGTATGAATTGTCGGGGGATGTGCTATGCAAATGTATCACTGATGACATTTAGAATTCACACATTGAAATGATTAACCACTATTTGTTTATGCAATGAATGCTCAGGTCATCTCGGTTAAATCATACCTCGATGCTTGTGCTCACTATCAAAAATCATGAAAGTAGTACTCAGGTCGTCATTGGTCTAACACATACCTTTGATGCTTGTACTCACTTTCAACATTCAATAAAAGCTCTATGATGACAAAAAGCACAAAAGTACTATTAAAATGACAATTGTTTTACATATATAGTTGCATATTAAAATTAGATTGCATTCATCATATTCATTATTTGTAGAGTATTTGTTGCATAAAGGGTTCCAATCAATGATTATCTTATCTACAAATAGGACTGAGTGACATAAATAAAAAAACATCAAAGAAATGTAGGAGTCATCATCTCATCATTTAGTTTCATCATTTCATCATTCATGCATTTCATCATACATCATAAGTACCACAAGTACATCATGTTCATTTTACCATAAAAACATTCATTACATTATCATCCATCAACATCATATGCATACATCATTTTCATCCATACATTTTATCACATATAAAATAAATGCAAGTCATGTCATTATTATCATTACATCCATCCATTATCATTCACCATAATATCATCATTTTTTTATCATCATCACATTTTAAAATAAAAGCATTTATCCATCCATCCATACATTTTTATCACATTTGAACATTCATATAGATCATCATTTAGAGATTCATACATCACCTCATAAATTCATATATCATATATTCTAAAAATTCATTTATCATAGAATCATTACATAAATAAAAGCATTAATCATTACATCATCACATTGAAATAAAATCATTCATATAGAACATCCCATGTTGCATAATCACATAATAAATGCATCCATCACATAGATATCATAAACCATCATAAAATCACATCAACTACATCTCATATATATATATCATTAGTGTCAAGTATAAAATGAAGTCTGAAAATACATCATAAAAATGAGCTACAATCGTAATATACATCATGTCTCAAAAAGGAAAATCATAGGAGGCATCTACGATCTACTACTACCAGAATGTGCGGGCCCAATAGGACCAATACCACCACCACCCCCTAGAAGAACCAAGATATCTGGGATCTCTTCATGGATATTATGTCACCCCCTCACTCACTATCCGAGTATGCATCCACCCAGATCTCGACAGGGCATAGCTGACTCTGCGATCAGCAGGCACTGCATTATGATATCTACCTCAATAAAAATCAGCCTCTCGGCCAGCCTACAGAACCTCTCTCATGTAATCCCCCACCAAGGTACCATCGGCCACTCTTTGTAGGGTCTCCACTATCTCTTGTGCCCTCTCGACAATCTGAAGAGCACTGTCTCACTTAGATGTCAAAGTGGCAACCTGCGTCTATACAACGTCCATCTATCCTTGAACCTGTGCTAGAGCCTGAGTATGGGCCTGAGCCTGGGCTTGCATCTGAGTCTGGGTATAAAAAAAGAAAACCCCACGCCTATACCAACTATCCCTACAGTGTGTAAACCTATGTCTGGAGACCTGCAATTTGTCTTTGATGGTCCATAGGTGGTACTGTCACTGCTCACCTTTTGCGAGGCCTATTGGATGATGGACCAGTGCTGACTGGCCCTACCCCTCTGTCCCCTCCGCTACCACCATCACTATCATTTTTGTTGTTGTCATCACCACCCCTCTCTGTGATACTACCTAATGAAGTACCACCCTTTCCATCTGCAGAACCCTCTACCACATCCTCCTCTATCGGTAATGGTGCTGGCTCATCCGTAATAGTGATACGCGGATGTGGAACCAAAGCCAAGAAGGCAACAAACTCCTCTATAACCGGTGCCTCGGCAATGTCTCTACGCATGTCCCAAGGTGATGGCTGTAATGCCCTATATCCCTCTACTAGAACATCATATGATAAACAAGGCCCCCAATCAGGAATATCACTCCGCCGCCTAACATAATGGGCTACCCCCTATGGCATACACTGAATGATGCCATACTGTCTGTACACTCGGCGAAGCAAAAATATCTCTAATACAAAAGGTTTCCGGCCGATCAGATACATGGAATTGCAGAGGTATCCCAACACAACATCATCCTCATCCCACTGCTCACAATCTAAGTATGGATGCTAGGTAACAGTCTCAGTGTCATCAGAAACCCACCTCCAATGCTCTAACTTACCCATCCGGGCCTGGGTAAGCCAACTCTATATTTTCACACATATGGTCTACCTGTTGGTCTGTTTGCCACTAGAAATGGCTGAACAATAGAAAAATGCTCCCATGCCCACACTTGTAACAAGGTCATCCTTGTTGATAAGCTATGTGCCCCTAGGTACACCACTGAGTGAAGATCATGATAAAGATGTGCCAGCATGCACATCCCCCATGCATATCTAGTACCATGTACCATCATGCTTTCCAAGGTCCTTCCCCAACCCACGAGGAATCCCTTTGACCTACGATGAGGGCAAAGGAAACCTCCAATAAATCCAGCAAGCACTACTGGTAGTGTCACATATGAATCGGCGATCCTCCTCCATCGGATGCTCGAACCCTCAATATCCTGATCCTGGAATACTCTGTGAAGAGAATCTCTACCACTAACCCCATGAGAATCATACGCTACGATCTCCCTCATAAATGGAATGTGCAAAATCCATCACACATCCTGTGGTGTGACCATCATCTCACCAGTGGGTAAATGAAAGGTGTTTTGGTCACTGTGCCACCTCTTAGGCAAAGCAGTCAATAGACCCTGATTAATCCTAATCTAGAGCATGTCAAGTAAACTAGTCAAACCGCATCGACCTATAATCTGAAGCTCATCTGGTGTCAGATGAGGTATCAAGTCTATAGTCTAGGGAAACCTCTGTCACATCTGGAGAGTACCCGAATCCTCCTATCATAAATGAAAAATTCAAAATTAGTGTACTATGTCAAGAAATCAAAATTCATTCTACTATCAAGTCTATTCCAAAAATTTGGTATGAATTTTCGATCAAAATTCATGGGCGGATATCAAAAAACCTCACCTATCATGAGGTTCATCAAATATTATCTAATCTCACCTATCATGAGGTTCATCAAATATTATCTAATCTCACCTATCATGAGATTTATCATATATTGAATCATTTCCTTGCCTATCATGAGGATCATCACAAATAGGATTTCTTCTCGCTTATCATGAGAATTAACCTTATTTAAATCATCACAAATCCAACATCAAGAATTTGAATTATCAATTATACCAATCCAAAGAATGGACATGATCTGAATTGATGAAATCAAGGTTTACTAAGTCAAAATGTGCAATTCTGACATGGATATGCTAAAACAAGAATCCAAAGTGCTAAATCCCAGAAGCACTACTTTATTAGCCAAAAGTGCTAAATCTCGAAAGCACTACTTCAACACTTTGATGCACTATAAGAGGCATCTAAAGCGCTATTTTACCACATCAAAGTGCTAAAACAGTCCATCAAAGCACCGCTTTACCAGAAGCGCTTGAATAGACCATGAAAGTGCTAATCTACCAAATCAAAGTGCTAGAACTCTCTAAGCGCTAAAATCCGGCATCAAAAAGAGCTAAAATTCATTACCTAAGTGCTATATCATCAAAAGCACTACATTATCCTATGGAAGTGCTAGAGAATTTAATGCATGCGCTAAATCTCAAAGTGCTAATCTACCTACTGAAAGCGTTATACCAGAGTGAAAGCGCTACAACGCATCTTGGAAGCGCTAAAACTACCTAAACATGTCTAAAGCATTATAATGCATAAAAAATAGAATTTCGCAAAAAATGAGGAGGATAAGGGGTACATATTGGAGGTCCATACACAACCAACCATTAGTGACATCGAACACGCTCGAAATGGTGAGTGTGGTAAGGGATTGGCATCCTGCTCCAACTGGCTGAAATGTCTCTATCACAAGTATTTTTCAAACTCAAAAGTACAAATGACTTTGAAAATGACCTTTTGGACTATATATAACTTTTGAAAAAAGATTTTTGAGGGGTTTAATTATATTTTGATTAATTTTATCCATGATATAAATTGAAATTCATCTGCGGGCTATATTTCTTCATCATTTGTCAGGAGATAAATTATTTCATCATATCTTCATCAAATCATCAAATCATCATGAAAAATTTGAAAAAATCTAAAAATCATCAAAACATTAATTTATCTCCCGAGGGGGCATATTATCATCAATCATCTAAAAATCAATGTTTGGGGCATATGGAATTTTTTTTTTAATATCATCGATCCTAGCAGTAGCAGCAAAATTTTCTTTGAAGCAACATGTAAACACATCACTTCGACGAGGGGCAAAATGTATACACCGAAAATTGGTCTGGAGCATCGGATTAATTAAATAGGAATTATTTGATTAATTATCCTATTTTCCTCTACTGTTTGAATAAATAGAAATATTTATTTATATAGTTCACATTTAAATTCATCTTAATTAAATAAAAAATATTAAATACTTTTTTTTATTTAATTATCAAATCCCTATTTTATTCTATCACGTCAATCTTAAATTAATTAAATAGAGATCAAAACATTTTATTGATTAATTTCCATATTCTTTTGTTTAATTTAATAAACAACTTCTATAGTTCACTTTATTAAATTATTTATCCCTCTTTTGTTAATTTAAATAAATCAAAATATATGACTAAAGGCATAAATAATATTCCATCTATATCTCCTCAAAAAATTAGATATCCTATGTCTAATTTATGTCTAGAATATGTCATAATTAATGCTTTAAAACTTCATGGGAAGTTTTGGAGACAAATTGGAGACAAATTCCAAAATCTTCTCTCAATCCTCTTCCATCAATCTTTCCTCTTCTCTTGCCTGGTGTTTTCATGGGTAGAGACAATCACCAAATTTCTCTCAATCTCCTCCATCTTTCACCATTCAATCCTCTAGATTGAATCCAAGCCTCTCAATGCCTTCCCTGTGCATTTCTACAACCAAGAAATCTATAAATACAGCCTCATTGAACCAAGAAAGGATCCAAATAATCTAACTTATGCACTCTTACTCTGCAGAAATTCAAGCACATCAAGCATAAAGCATAAAGCATCAAGCATCCAACACCCAACATCCAACAATCAAGTTTTCATATCATGGCTGCCTCCTGTAGCCGCATTTATCTGTTTCCATGTCAATTAATGCTAGTTTAGTTTCTTTATCATCTAGTATTATCACATTAAGCTCCATATCACTGCATTAGCATCCATATCATTCTTCAGATTGTCATTTTAACAATCATAGTGCTCACACGATCTGAGAGCCATAGTGATTTAATAAATCTTTGGAGATAGAGAACAATATGATGCTTTCAGTAGATTATTGCTTTGATTTGATTCAATTAGTTTTTTGTTTGATATAATGTCATATTAAGAAGTGCCTTTTGAGCTTTACACATTACTCACGCTTACAGTAATCATCACACAAAGTGATTTTTCCTATTTAGACTACCCTACATATCCTCATAAGTGAACATTGTTCTCATCTATAGACATTAATATTAGTTATTATGATGGTTGAAGTGACCTCTATAGTATTCTTATGTTGCCCATCTTTACCCGATCCAACTTTTCTTACATAAGAGATCAATATATTTGTAGGGTTTCTTATTGTAATAATGAGTTAGAAGATATAAAAGAATACATATACATTTAAAAAAATTATTTCTAATATATTTTTATACTCTTTCTTAAGATACAAAAATTTCTCAAGCCTTGCAATAAATAAAACTTCATTTTTCACCGTTTATCCTCATTTCCATCATATTTATTCTTTAACTTAGAAACCTAGGTTTTGGGACCTCAAACTTCCCTTACTATTCTTTATGGTGTTCTTACCTTCATTAAGGAGTGATTTTTTTCTATTTTGAGGAGATAAATGGTATGTATATTTTTATAGGGACTTTTTATGGATTCTAGCCTTCAAGACTATTTTGTTGTCTATTATCATTTTCTTTTTCCCTCTTAGTGACTATTAAACACAACCTTCATACATGCTTATAGAAAATAATAAAAAATAAATATTTTTGTGATTTTGGAACCATTCATAAGTTTCATGTGTTATTATGAGCAAGGAAAGAAGCCTATTAAGTATTGGTGCATCACCATATTTTCCTTTCGATTTTTTTCCTTCTTCCTTTTTGCTGTAAATTATTAGACTATGAGTAGGAATTATTTTTAATCTACAGATCAACACCTACACTTAGGCCTATGAAGGAACCAACCTTCTCTTTAGGTTTGATCTCAAGTTTAGCAAGGTCCCAAACTTTAGAGATTATTTCTAATGTATCTCTAAAATATTAAACTAGGTTCAACAAGGGTATAATTTTAGGTGACAACATAAACCATTCTCATACTAATCAATATATATGCATGAATAGAGTACAAAAAAAATTGTGATAAAGAAGAAAAAATGAAAAAAGGACTCAAACCTCCAAATGCACCAGCAATTGAACTAAAGAGGTAGTAAAAATAAGTTGAATATCCTATTAAGAGACAACTGAAGACTTCTTGCTATATACCAAGCATGTGTATGCACTCATAGATATGTGTGATTGAGATATTGATATCTTTTTTTTATTTAAATTAATAGCATGACTTTGCATCCCACACACTCCTTAAAAATGTCTTGAGGATGGTTTAATTTAAATAATCATAGGATAATTTATGAAGGGTTGAAATTGATCTAAAATATCAATCGTTGAGCATGGACAAGAGTATTGGAGCGATGAGGATCTTCCAAGTGTTGTCATATGATTTGTACATTTGAATAAGGGATTAATTGTGTTTCAATGGTCCATATTGTCTTCATTTGAAGTGATGGTGGATATTGAAACTTATCACATGTGTGAGAAGGAGCATGGAGATTTTTTATTATGAAAATTTATTTATCTCACACATGTGTGAGAATTACATGAGGATATGTGATAAAAAGCTTCACACGTGTGTGACTCACATGTATAATATGGAGAGTGTAGATCTTCTAGGTTAAATAGATGGATAGGATTTAATAAGAGGATTTTTCATATGAGGGTGGATGTGATAATTTAATGTGATAGCTTAAGAATTTATTGGAATGTGCAAGATGATTAATTAGTTAACTAATTTCCTATAGCAAACTAATGAATTGAGGTGGAAGAAACATAAAGTATATAATAGTTTGTATTTATTTCATTTTTGGAGGATGTTGATATGAAAGGTGAACTTAATGAAATAAATATGAATTTATATGTAATTAAGGGGATTATAGAAGGAAACATGGATAAGGGATACAATAATTAAATAAATTATTAAAATTTATTTAATTTTAATATTAGGTAGATGATTAGAAAGGTCAATTAAATAAATGATTTTTTAAAATTAATTATAGAATACGATAGAATTGGGTGTAGTTAGGTTTGGAGGAGTATAAGTGTCTACATTTTCCCCTCTTTTAGATGATAGTAAAACTAGATGAATCAATGTTGTTTCAATGAAATATAAAAACTAGTGGTAGGATGCCCTAGTTGTTTGAAGGAGAAGAGTGAAAAGGAGGATGGTAGGTATGACCCCTTAAGAGTATATCTAGGTTTAAAAATAAGAGTGTTCTTTTGAAATGAATGAAGGTATTGGAGGACAAAAGATAAAATGGATGACTAGATGAGAAGACTAGGATGAGAAGATTGGTTGAGAGATAGAGGAAGGGGGAGTTTGATAGATGGGGGGAATAAAATCATTTTAAGTTGGTTGACAAACCACTATATTTTGTTGTAAATTGATATTAGACACCAAGATAATAATACCAGGGTGATGATGTGTTAGGTGCATAAGAGATTGAACCAAAAAAGAAGGTCATATGCAAGCATATTCCATAGGAAACCAAGATATGGAATACCATTATCTCATTGTGGTGATATGAAATTAATTAACATGATCTCCTTAGTAATGAGATTCACCTAGCATGTAGGGTCAACGAGAACATATATTATGATATTTCCATTGATATGTGTGGAGATGTATAAGGGAGATGATTCTCTGTTAGAGTTCATCAGTAGGTCCTGCAAGGTGAATTTTATGGAAAGGGATCCACTCATAGGTTGCATAGATAGGATGGGTAGATGTAAGAAGGATGCCATTTCTATTTACACTAAAACAAAACTTTCATAGATGCCCCCAAGGGTTTTGTATTTAGATGGCGACACACTCAAGGTTTCATTCCACAATGCCTAAGAAAACTTCCAACTACACCACTAGGGGTCGTAGGTTGGGTTGCAAGGCTGAGCGACTCACAACACTCACACCCACAATACTCCTAGGATATGAGGAAATTGTCTTTTAGCACTACTAAATGGAACCAAAATGGTTCACATCAGGTTCACCAAAATGTAGAGGAGGGGGACCAACCACACCAACCACACTATGTTTGAATAAGAATCACATCATTAACTATCGGTACTATTCACAACATCTAGCCATTCATTCTATAATAAAACATGTATTCAACCACACCTTATTACTAGTTGAGGAAAGTAGTCTTGTCTTCAATTGGGGGCAACATCTTGAAGCTAGTCGTAGGTTAGATCTTTGAGTGTCCTATCATGGTCAAAACAACAAAAAACAAACACATCCAAAATAAAGAAAACAAAGATCAAAAACATTTGAAAACATAAAAAATGAAACAACATGATTGGGTTATTCCTTCACTCAAATAGTCTAAGATATCAACATTTTCTTGAACCCCACACCTAGTTCAAGTAGATTTCCCACAACATATCCTCTAGACATAGAAGTGGAATATCAATCCAAGTTATCAATGTTGTTTATCCCAAAAACAAGTTTATGTTTTGAGTCAAATGATCGAACTACATGGTCTTTGTGTGTGCAACATAGGCAAGGATTAATAGCTCCTGAGACCCTAGGTTAGTCCCCTTAGGTTTCTAACAAGCTTTATTTCAACTTAGTCAAAAAATTCAAAATCCAAAAACATTCAAAAAATAGAAAAAGGTCAAAAACATTCAAACCAAGCAAACTACGAGCCTTTGCATGTACAAAACAGTAAAGATTTACCTTAGATGAGCCCCCAAGGCCTTAGGTTAGTCCCATGAAAACAACAAAAACAACATCATAAAACTCAAAAAGTCAAAAAAGACATATCCCATCATCAAAATCCACAATAAACTTCACCCATAATAAACAAATCATCATCTTCACCCTTTGAAAAAAATAAAATCATAAAGCTTCGACTACAAATAGAGTAAGACAAAGCCAGAGTATCAATTACCTATCTTTTTGAAAAGTCCCAACAACATCCTGAGATATGACGTAACGTATTTGTTCCTATTGGAACTATGAAATTTTGACAATCTCATTAACCCTTGATGATTATTAGTCTCCCAAAAAGGTTCATAATACAGACATAAAAATCCTCACATAACATTTTTTACCAAAATCCAGATTAAATTTTTCCATAAAGCCCCATAAATTTCATCTGGCATTAAATCTTTAACATATGAAAAATATCAGCATAAGTTGATGCAAGTCTCATCGATGATAATATGCATATCCTCAATATATTGACAAGACATCACAAGGGTCATACTGATAAAGTTATACACCAAGAGAATGTGAGTTTGTATTTCTAATCGATAAGACAAAAGGTATCGACATGACGATGTAAGGCCATATCGAGCTAGGTCACCTTTTACTGATTGGAGTAAAATAAAGTCTATCGAAGAGACTATGGTCATCGGAGAGAGATTTCAAAGCACTTCCCAAAGTGTACTAGTCTTGCCGATAAAGCAAAGGGAGGACTCGTTCGGTAAGACAAATGAGGCCGGAAAGAGTTTGGAGAGTCTTATCGACCCCTTGGGTTACACCAACAAAAATGAGCATGTGGATATAAAGGATATCGACAAGACAATGTGTGTGGTCTCACCGAAGAAAATGTGTATCGATGAGATATGTCTTAGTGGGGATATCTAAGAGACATCACGGCGAGTATCTTTCTATCGACAGAATGAATACTTCATCTCAATGACATAAGTCAATAAAGTGAATATCTCGATGAGACGAAGAGCTTTCGGAGTAAGGTGAAGAACCATTGGCTCGATTCATTAAGTCTGGGTGATAGTTGGTTCGGTGAAGTTCATGGTGATATAAAAAGAAAAAGGAAAGAAACTATCAGGGATACTTGTGATGTCGGTGAAACTGCAAGATGTCTTAGCGGATGGGTGAATGTTGAACAGGCGGATCGGCCACAGATTTGAAATGTCTTGCCAATATGATCCCTGATGTGATAGTGAGAATTTCAAAAAACTTACAGCATTCATGTCTCAGTGAAGACATTAATGGCGCCATGAAGCGTAAAAGATTTTGCATATCAGGTATCCTCAATTGAAATCATTGTTTCACGGAATCGGCAGTGAAGGAGAGTAAGGGAACCAGCAGAAAAATTAGGGCATTTATCTAACTTGGATTTATGAGAAAAATACATAAAGTTTCTCATCTTCTCAGGATTCGTGAATTTTGAATGTGGAAGGCACTAGTTCAGGAAAAATAAAGGGAAGAAAACCTGGGGAGGGTAGTCAATTTAAGGCAAAGAAGCAAAAAAACTGAATTGCAACTAGAGGGCACTGAAAGGAAATTAAATCAAGACCTCATAGACTAGTTACCTGGTTTTGGGCCTAAAGCTAGGCATTCTGCATAGCTCAAAGTGGAAATTAACAAATTAGACGACAAATGAAAATTCATAGGGGATGTTTGGACTCCAATTAGATGACTTGTTCAATTTCCATTATCATAGAAGAAATCGCTTTGAGGTAGTATGCAATCCGTGGAGGCTCAATTTGGGAAAAATGGTGTCCCCTAAAGTCTTTATTGATGTCGAATTGGTAAAATTGTTGGCTGGTCATTATAACCTAAAGAATAAAGCTATATGTGATTTGATAGGGAATCTATTGATACATATATCTGAGAATGCAATAGCTGAGGTTTTCAGATTGGAAGGAATATACAGTGAAAAAATAATAAGTGAAGAACTAGATAGTGAATTCAAAAGAATGGACACCATATATAAATGATGGAGATTACCCCTGCCCAAAATTAGGTGTCATGGCAAACCTACTCTGATGGAAGACAGTGAGGGGCCACCATTTCATGTAGATCTCTTCGAACTGTACCTAAAGTAAATTTATTTTTTAGTGGGATAGGTATTGGGGATGGAAGTCCCAGAGCATATGGTGGTTGTGCCCATGGTGATTGCTGCAGATATTTAGTATCACAATTCTAGATCATTTGATTATGCTTCACATATATTTAAGGAACTGGATGTAGGGTTGATAGCGATAAAGAATGGTGCCTCTATCCTGCATCTCAGGAATTATTCACTGTTGATGCACTTGGTGTTATATTTTCAACAAGAGTTAGGATTATGGCCCTAGGAGTTGAGGATTTCACAATCTAACAAGGAGGGTAGACCATTGCCTATTTAGTTATGGACTATTGTTTGGGACAACAGGTTTGCTAATTCCAAATTTTTGCATTTTGAAGAATTCTTTGTGAAGCCTTTGTATAGATTTTTCAATCATCCTTGTGATTATTCCTTATTTGAAGAAGTAAAGATGTTTCTTAGGCCTAGGGATTATAATGGACCAATCAACCACAACTAGGGGGATTGGTATTGCTTAGAAAATGCCACAATGATTAGGGTTTATGGTTTTGAGGATACACCATTCATTTTGCCTAGAATAGTCCCAAATAGAATTGCATACTTAGAAATTGTTAGGAAAATGGATTTCTCTAGTGTCATGAACTTAAGTCCATATGGGAAATAGGCCTTTATGCCCAGTACATTATGTTTTGGTGATTTTACTGTATTGGAAAAAGAGGGCTACAATCTGATTCTAGATAAATTATTGCACTACAACATGAGAAGAGCACCATCAAGAAAAAACTTTGATCCAGAGGGATATATCCACTCTGCCAGACAAATAATAAATTTTGGAGGGTACCAGCATGTACCCTATCAATCTGATGACAT